>MNCI01002384.1:127396-140480 GCA_015680685.1 Gnetum montanum
GATAGAAATTTCTATTAAAATTTTGCCATAGAAGCGCTTGTGTTTAAAAGCCTTGAGAGCATTTTAGTAGTAAATTTCATTATTGTGTAACGTGTAGGAACTGCTATTGGGATTGTTGTAAGAGAGCCTCTGTTTGCAGTCATGCCGTTGAACAATCCAGTAGTCGAGAGGGTGTAGAAAATCTTTGGTATTTTGATGGAACCCGAATAGCTTTTTTTTATCTTTAAAGTGAATTCCCATGGTATTTCAATCAGAAATTGTCAAGTCTTTTAAAGGTTCTATTTAAATGCAATCGTTGACATCTATTATCTAGCCAAAATAGAGTCTCGTACATGGTAGTTTACGCAGAAATTTTTGGTAGCATAATAGGATTGTCTTGAAGATATTGCTTGTTTGAGCCTTGGAAGTTTGAACAATTCGTAGCTATTGAATTTGGAATAGCTTTATTGCAAAGTGTTTACTCGTGTCATTCTACCTTGTTTAAATATTTGAGGTCTACACAAATTTACTTTCCTTTCTTTTCTATCTATTTCCATCAAATCTTGCTCTATTTCTAGTTTCCTTGTGGAACTTTCTCTTTCTCTGTGGAAAATTAGGAGTAGATTGCGGAGTTGTGCTCAAATGTTTTTTCAAAATTTTATTTGTTACAAGTAGGTATTATAAGGACCGCGTAGACTAGGCAGTTGAACAAAATAGGAAATTTTCAACAACTCACAGTACTTGGCAAAGTTGGCTGAATCTCATTAAAGTAAGTCATTTGTAGTTTATATACAACGCAATTGTTACATTTCTCACAATCGCACGCCGAAACAGCACACACACATACTCACATTAACTACTGAGTTTATTTGGAGGTATCTGGGCCTTGGTGTTGCTAGAGACTAGCAGGCACCTAAATCCTATTCGAGGACACATTGGCGGTCGCGTCCCAAACGGTCGCCAATAGTTCTTTTGGCGTTAGAAGGAGGGCTGTAAATTAAGCCTCTAGGTTCATAAGCCTTATACTTTTAGTACATCAAGAATTATTTGTAAGGCTTAATAATTAGATCTTCCTCACATCCTGGAGTATCACCCACTTCCTCACATCCTAGAGTATCTCAAGAATCAGAGATTGAGTTTGTTGAGGCTAAGCAAGAAACTACAAGCATACACCAATAGGTGAACCCAACGTTAACTCACAATCTTGCTAAAATTGAGGGGGCACTAGACAACACAAACATAGGATCCATTCCTATTGATGTCTCTTGGTTGGAATTACCCTTTGATGTCACTGATGAAGGGGAAGGTGAGTATAAGATCATACCCACATGCCCAACCCCTCACATTAAACTACAAAGGACCAAGAAGCAACTTAATAACTAGAGTAAATTACCACATGTTCGAAATGACATTAAACTACCACATGTCTGAAATGACATTAAACTACCACATGTCTGAAATGATGTTAAACTACCACATGTCCGAAATGATGTTAAACTACCACATGTTCGAAATGACGTTAAACTACCACATGTCCGAAATGACGTTTAACTACCAATCATCCAGTACGACATTAAACTACCAATGAACATCCACAATGACATTAAACTAGCCATCATTAGAAATGGTTGGTTCCTTTTAAAAGCTTTCTAAAACTATTATTGCTTTTGGCCCACTATGACATAAAACTGACAAGATTTCTTTCCTTAGCAACAGAGGCAACAGTCCACCATGACTTTAAACTGGTGTGAATAGCCCAAAATGGATTTAAACTAGGATTCAATATGTTACAAGTTTACAAACATTCACTATATTATGTCAAATTCGCATTCAAATGATACAAGTTATAGCCTTAATTTGTGACTTCAATGTTACTTTCCTATTTTACAAGTATTGATTCACATTTCATTTCTCCATTTTACAGTTAGTTACATGCATATGTTCACTATGATACTTGAAAAGACAAATAAAAAGAGAAAATGATAAAATAAAAAATGAAGATGAGTCAATATGATAGTAAAATTCCAACACCTTATGCCATAACTAGGTCCATGTTATTACATTTTCCAACCATACTGTTGGTGACCGTTTGGGACGCGATCGCCAACGAGTGTCCTCGAATAGGATTTAGGTGCCTGCTGGTCTCTGGCAACACCAAGGCTCAGATACCTCCAAATAACTCAATAGTTAATGTGAGTATGTGTGTGTGCTGTTGCGGCGTGCGGTTGTGAGAAATGTAACGATTGCGTTGTGTAAACTACAAATGACTTACTTTAAAGAGATTCAGCCAACTTTGCCAAGTACTGTGAGTTCTTGAAAATTTCCTATTTTGTTCAACTGCCTAGTCTACGCGGTCCTTATAATACCTACTTGTAACAAATAAAATTTTGCAAAAACATTTGAGCACAACTCCGCAATCTACTCCTAATTTTCCCCAGAGAAAGAGATAGTTCCACAAGAAAACTAGAAATAGAGCAAGATTCGATGGAAATAAGCAGAAAAGAAAAGAAAGCAGATTTGTGTAGACCTCAAATATTTAAACAAGGTAAAATGACACGAGTAAACACTTCGCAATAAAGCTATCCCAAATTCAATATCTACGAATTGTTCAAACTTCCAAGGCTCAAACAAGCAATATCTTCAAGACAATCCTATTATGCTACCAAAAATTGCTGCGTAAACTACCACGTACGAGACTCCATTTTGACTAGATAATAGATGTCAACGATTGCATTCAAACAGAACCTTTAAAAGACTTGACAATTTCTGATTGAAATACCACGAGAATTCACTTTAAAGATAAAAAGAAGCTATTCTGGTCCCATCAAAATACCAAAGATTTTCTGAACCCTCTCGACTACTGAATTGTTCAACGGCGTGACTACAAACAGAGGCTCTCTTACAACAATCCCAATAGCAGTTCCCACACATAGCACAATAATGAAATTTACTACTAAAATGCTCTTAAAGCTTTTAAACACAAGCGCTTCTATGGAAAAATTTTAATAGAAATTTCTATCGGGCAACAAGAAACAGTAAGAGCAATCTAAAAATCCCAAAATTACTTGCCAAGGATGATACTATCTAAACCACTAGCTAAAAAATTTAAACAAAACAAAAAATGAAATGCATAACTCACAGGACCATGACAAAGAGGCTGAAATCTTTATTCTAGCAAGCCATCTTGCAAGCAATCGTCACAACTTCTTCTTTACAAAATGCTCTTCTCCCAAGACTCAAAGTGTCTCCAAGTGAGAGCCCAAGTGATCCTAATGTCTTCTCAAAAAGGTGATGTATGAGACCCCAATGTGATGTGAGAAGTGATTCCTCCCCCTCATGTTCATCCCCCCAACCTTTTTATAGGGTTCAAAGGTAGGTAGGGAAGTTACAAAATCAAAATATCCCACAAATATCTCAAAAATATCTCTCCTAACTTTTCTCTCAAGTAACTTGACTAGCCAATTAGAAAATTACTTGCCCAACAAGCTAGGAGAAAGTTATGTAGTTAGGGAGTTAGGAAGTTATGCATAAAATTAGGAGAATTTTATGCTAACATTAATGTAATGTAACATTAAATGGGATAATTAATATTGCAAATTTATAATGGGTAGTAATTTATATGTTTTAAAATAATATTTGTTATGACTTGGGATAATTGAAGGCAAGTCTCTAAATCAAGGCTTCATACAATGAGTACTTCATGCTATGGATATATATATATATCTACATATATATATTGTTGGTTAATTTATATTTCATTTTACGCATATGCTTTGAGCGGCAGAAGTTATCTAAAGCGACAAAGTTATGTCCTTAAACGATTTTTCTTGTCTTCCGCATGGAGGCTCCATCATAGTTCCAGGACAACAATCTTTCTCTGATTCCTGCACAGAACCTGTAAGAACCGACACATGTTTGAACCAAAATTCAAAATGCAGCATCATCTAAAACTGCAGATTCAAACTACCTTCGCACAATAAGGCCCTGCAAAATCGTAACCGACGATCACCGCGGGGGAAGGCTTTGCAACTGCAATCTGACTCTGCCATTGCGTGCTGGAGAAGAAAGGGGCTTTTTTTGAAGAACAACGCACCCCAAAAAAAGGGTTTGAATTGCTAGAAATTTTTCTATTTTGCCCCCAAAATTAGTTTAGGGCTTCTTGCGTTTTTTGTGTTCTCTTTTTTCGCCTGTCTCCACCATTGCTGTTGATTACAAGATCTGAGATGAATGTGTTATGAATCGGTTGTTGAAACTGCTACGGCGTTCTGTGAATAAAATTGGGACTTGAACAAAACAAGGCGTCTTTCTCCGTGTACTGTATACAGAAGATTTCGATTTTTGTTGTTGAATCCCTACGTTCTGCCCTTGCCTTCTATTGGCCTCAGTTCTGTCCAATTTTGTTTTATGCGTTTGCGGCTTGAAACTCCTGTGAAAACAGCTCATTGGTGCAAGAAGGGCCTCCCATGCACTTTCCAAACTTAGATTTTGCATCTGACGAGTCGGCAATGTAGCTTCGGCGGGTATGTGGGTGCAATCCAGAACCAACAAGCAGAAGGAAGAACCTCAATACGACGACATTCAGTTCTATTTTTTGTTTTTGTTTTTCTCTGGTTTCGTTTTTCCAGCAGCGTATGGGTCTCGGATCATACGTGAATTTGGATTTTTTTTAATACAAAAACCTTTACACCCTTTGACAATTACAAATTCAAAACTAGTTGAACTCTTTAGCCAATTTTGGATAATTCACTACCCACGGTGTTGTTTATTTTGTCCATATATTGCTTTCTTGTGGTAAATAATCCTTCTCTTCTTTTTATTCCAACCTTCACTTTAGAAAATAACTTGACACTTTAATTTACTTCTCAAGAAGGCTTTAATCATCAAGATTATTTACCAGGCTTTCTTCTCCAAGAATACCCATTACTCACAATACTAGACTACAAATTTTCAACCAGGGATTTTGCTCATATTTTGAACAAAACATTCCAAATGAACAAAATATTCTAACTGCTCCATGTAATGGCCAAATGTGCCAACACATACATGTCCATCAAAAATACAAAAAAAAAAATCTCAAAGACATTTAATAGCTAAAATATGATTAACAATAAGTTCATGGAGGGGGCTACTCCCCAAGATCCTCTTCATCATCCACTCTTGCTCCACTGGGACCAGCTCCATCATTAACATGTCCCTATAGCATAAAATAGAAGAAACAAAACAAGTAAGAGTAGTAAAGAAAATCATAAATGCAAAACTGATAAAAACAGTAACACTAACAATGAAAATAACAAAACCATACAAAAATGAATGCCACAATAAAAACACTCACAAGTGAGGAAGGCCCTAAGTTGGCCTCCAAACATTGTAGAATCTCTCCCTCTAACCGATTTGTCCAATCCTCCTCTAGGCCAAGATCAATGCCAGCCATGGTTTTACCCTTGTCCACTAAGGTCCAAGTAGGATGCTTGAGGGAAAACATGCTTGTCAAAACCTCCCTAGAGGTGGTAGTAATGATTCTCTCTAAAGATCCCTCCACCTCAGTGTACTCGATGAACCTATCATAAGAAGGCCGCAAGCCTAATCCATCAATGAACATCTCCACCTGGTGATGTTCAACTGATTCCTCCTTCAACAACGTCTTATACTGATGCTTGTGGTCCTTTTGGTCTTGCCCCCATTTTCATACTTTTGCAGCAAAGGACTTCCAATCATGAAATTTCTTGTTTAGCAAATCTATCTGTGCTTTTTTTTTTGCTAAGTCCCACATCACCTGCACTTTGCTATTCAAAATCGTCCAGTAACGTGCATAGGTAATTTCAAATGTGCGCCAAGTGCTATCACAAGATAGTCTAGTAGTAGCAAGATCATAACGAGATTGGAGATCCTTGCTCTTCTCTTTCTCCTTTGCCAGTGCTTCTTTCAATGAATGCACCTCATCCCATAAGTACTCAACCAAGCGTCTACAAGTCCAAAGCGACTTGGCATTTTGTACAACGCAACCAGAAATTGCATCATATAGATTCCTTGGGACTTGCTTAATATTCCCTAGAAGTTCAGGGAGAGCATCAATGTGAATAGCTTTAGAGGGATCCCACTGAAGCTGGGCTCCTACAGTTGTAAGTATCGCATATAGGAATCAACTATAATCAATGAATGCAAAGAAGCACAATAAACCCAAATGCTTAGCGTAATACATAAAACACACATACCTAGTTCTGGATAAGCTTCTTGTAAGCGAGTAACCATATCATTAATGATGCCTTTAACAAAGTCTATCTTACTTGGCATCTCAGGCCATGGCCTTAGCTGGTCAGTCGATGTGGGACAAGCCGGGGAGGTCACTTCGATTGGAACCTATGTTCCTGACATCTCTGCCTGAGATGCGTGTGCCTCAAAAGTCTCAGCATTTACCTCTAACACCAGAAATAATCAAGATAATTAAAAAAATGCATGAAAATTAAAAGGTACAAAAACATGGATTGTGCTAAAAGAAACATACCAAAAGGCCCTTGGTTGTTTAGCTTAAGCAGATCACCAAGTTGCAACGATCCATTGAAGAAACCATCAAGGACATCTCTTTCATCACCCGAATGGATGCCTCTTTCATCACTGGGTTACCTGAGTGCATTCAAAGCCTTTGCAAGCCTTGTCTCCATGATGTATGTTACATCCTCCTCTTGTGAGGTGGGAGGTTCTTTAATTGTTTCTTCTCTTTCCTTTGCTTCTTTTTCTGGCCCTGTGACAATCACTTCGGGGTTGGCCATTGGGGCCAAAGTCTTCATCTCTCTCTCTAGACTCTCCTCTAATAACACCAACATTCTAACATTAGTATGACATAGGGTACATATACATTCAACAAACATATACATTAAAATGTCACAATAAATAAATTAATAACAATAAAATGAAATACTTACCTTCCACTAGTAGTACAAACCAAATCTTCTTTGCCCTTGGTAGTATCACATTCAGAGTAGGCTCCCTTGGGCGTTCTTTCCTCTTCACCTTCATCTTGGACTTCCCAATGGTCTCACCAATCAAATGTGTAGCCCTTTTCACAGACATGCATAGCCGAGGTGGTTCCAATCCCAAACTAGCATGGGAATGATGGGAATGGCTGGCTGCACCTCCACTAGTAACTAATACCGATTCCTCAATGTCCTCTGGTGGATCCTGGGATCTAGTGGTGCTAAATAGGTGGTGAATCAAAGGACGGGATAATTGCGAACGGTCCCTCAAAACATAGTAGTTATCATCATAAACCACTAGGAACTTAGCAAACCTATGTAAATACCTCGGAAAGAAAGCAAAAGTAAAATGAGATTTATCATGGACGTTGGAACGTAACCTGATGATCTCCCCGCGAAGACCATATACAAGAACTGTGCCTAGTTGTAGCACCTTCCTATCTCTAAAATGACACGTATGACACGTGCAGTATCGATTCCAAGGTTTCTCCCTTGAGAGAGAGATTTTGGGAATGCCCGTGTTAGGAAGAGAGGATATAGAAAGTTCATTTCCATTGACCGGGTGTCGTCTCACATAGCAAAACCTTTGCGACCCCGAGACACACCTAACCACTCCTCCAACTCTCTTATGACCTAGTCCTCTTTTGCTGCTTTATCTATAGACATTATGGCACCATCCATGGGCACACCAAAAAGATCAGATAGAAATTCAGTGGTTAAGTGAAAAGATACCCTGACCCCTCAGACCCACTTGCTAAAATGGGAAGCATCACCATTGAAAGAATCTACAATAGTGACCATCTCAGTAGTCAAAATGCTAGGAGCCAAAGCTGAAAACAAGTCCATCAGACCTACTCGGGTAAGACAACTGATGGTCAGCTCAATTGCTCCCCTCTACAACCACTTTTGTGACTGTTCCACCTCCCCAAACTTCATGAAAAGGGTGGCCTTAGTGTGCCCCATTATAACAGTGACTTCTTCAGAAGGGATGGCTGCTGTAAAGAGAAAACATAGAGTAAAAAGTTAAAAACATAGTACTGTTGGCACATTTGGCCACTCCATGGAACAGTTGAAATATTTTAATGGAAAAAGAATCTATGGTTGTGAAGGCACAAGAGCATTTCAGCTTTAATGTTGAAGGTTGGGTGTTGAGATAAAGGTACCAAATTTGTCCCCTAAAAAATTCGAAATTAGTATTACGGCAAGGAAGAAACTATGTGATTTGTGAGAATTACGAGTTGCAAATTTCGGTTGTTCAAAATCCGGATATACCCTTACAAGATAGAATAAAAAATTAGCAAAACTAGCAATGCCTTCATTGTTTTAAAGTTACAGAAAAAGAGAAGGTAAGTCAATCTCCATCCACCTGCGGGAGAAGAAAGCGAAGGAAAAGGGGACAGCGTTGCAGGGTATTAATTCAAAATAAAAAAACAGCAAAGCTTGAAACCTTCATACGCAAGGAACCGATGTGTATTGCACGCCAGGGAGCATCGACAAACAAAAAAAAATGCAGGGAAATGAACCAGAAAAACGCAGGGAAATAAACAGGAAAAACGCAGGAAAGGAGAAGAAAAAATGCGGGAGGCCCTAAATCAATTTAGGGGGGGCAAACAGAAATTAAAACCCTCTGTTTAGGGTGCATTGTTTCAGGAAAAATTCCTTTTCTTCCAGCGCAATGGCGGTGTGTTATGTTTCAAGCATTTACGATAACGGACTTCCTGACCATATTCCCGAATTTACTATCGGATATTCTATGCCTTCTGATTTGGGGGAAGAAATCAATGTTAAGGTACAACAAAGTCTTCGTATGCGACGGCACCGCCACTGACATCATTTTCAGAAAACAGGGCAACGCTATACATGACAATTTCAATTTTTGGGGTTGGACATCCACGATTTCAACAAACTGCACGGTGCACACTGCACAGGATATTTCAGGCAGTTGCAGGGTTTTTCGTAACTTCCCATTCCCTGTAACTGATTTCCCAAAAATAATCCTCCCATGGCTCAACACGTTTCCAAGAAAATAATCCTCCTGCAACTTCACGGAACAGATCTGGGTTTTCTAGATAGTTAAAGAAACGGCAGTTACAAGTTCATCCGCCTGGAACCTGCAATTCGAATCATACCGATGCCGATGCCGATGCCGATGCATACCAGTCCATGAAATAAGGCAAGGGAGACACAAAGGCACAATGAGACAGGTATCACGAAATATTTTGGCAAAATAGAGCTGCGGTTGATCAAAAATTAATTTTTATCACCTATGGTACTTGCCTTTAATTCCAAATCTTAAAACATTATTACGTACTACTCATATTTGCAATACATATTTAAAACATCTACAATATTTTTATATCACATTACATTCATTATAATATTAATTTCTCCTAATTCTATGTATAACTCCTTACTAATTAAATAAATGAGTTATAACCCCCTCACTTAAGAGAGAAGTTAGGAAAGATATTTGAGATATTTTTTTGAAAACTTGACTTCTCATTGGAAGAAGCAAAATCAAAGGGATAAATATGTATGGAGCACTATAGCTTGTATTCCTATGGATTTTGGAAATTCTATTTTGATAATTGTAATTACCATGGACACATGTCAAATGTAACATTGTTATCTCTTTGGTGGTTGAAACCACCTAAAATTGTTGTAACTTACCTAGCTTGTTGGGTAAGGAATCTCCTAATTGGTTGTCCAATTACTTGGGAGAAAAGTTAGGTGAGATATTTTTTAAGATATTTTTGAAATTGTAACTTCCCTACCTACCTTGGAATCCTATAAATAGGCTTCAAGGATCATGGAGAAGGAAAAAAAAAATTACATCAAGAAGGAGCATCATCATCACACTTGGAAGATTTGTAAAGAAGATTGTTTGCAAGATGGCTTGCTAGAATAAAGATTTCAGCCTCTTTGTCATGGTCCTGTGAGTTATGCATTTCATTTTTATTTTGTTTTAATTGCTTAGCTAGTGGTTTAGGTAGTATCATTCTTGGCAAGTAATTTTTGGATTTTTAGATTGCTCTTATTGTTCTTGTTGCCCAATAGGAATTTCTGTTAAAAATTTGCCATAGAAGCGCTTGTGTTCAAAAAGCCTTGAGAGCATTTTAGTAGTAAATTTCGTTATTGTGCAACGTTTGGGAACTGCTATTGGATTGTTGGAAGAGAGCCTCTGTTTGTAGTCACGCCGTGGAACAATTTGGTAGTCGAGAGGGTTCAGAAAATCTTTGGTATTTTGATGGGACCAGAATAGCTTCTTTTTATCTTTAGAGTGATTTTCCGTGTTATTTCAATCAGAAATTGTCAAGTCTTTTAAAGGTTCTGTTTAAATGCAATCGTTGACATCTACTGTCTAGCCAAAATGGAGTCTCGTACATGGTAGTTTACGCAGCAATTTTTGGTAGTACAGTAGGATTGTCTTGAAGATATTGCTTGTTTGAGTCTTGGAAGTTTGAACAATTCATAGATATTGAATTTGGAATAGCTTTATTGCGAAGTGTTTACTCGTGTCATTTTACCTTGTTTAAATATTTGAGGTCCACACAAATCTGCTTTCTTTTCTTTCTGTCTATTTCCTTTGAATCTTGCTCTATTTCTAGTTTTCTTGTGGAACTATATATCTCTCTCTGGGGAAAATTAGGAGTAGATTTGCGGAGTTGTGCTCAAATGTTTATGCAAAATTTTACTTGTTACAAGCAGGTATTATAGGGACCGCATAGACTAGGTAGTTTGAACAAAATAGGAAACTCTCAATAACTCACAGTACTTGATAAAGTTGGCTGAATCTCTTAAAGTAAGTCATTTGTATTTCACACACACGCAATCGTTACATTGCACACAACCGCACGCCGCAACAGCACACACACATACTCACATTAACTACTGAGTTATTTGGAGGTATCTGGGCCTTGGTGTTGCCAGAGACCAGCAGGCACCTAAATCCTGTTCGAGGACACTCGTTGGCGGTCGCGTCCCAAACGGTCGCCAACAGTTCTTTTGGCGCTAGAAGGAGGGCTGAAAATTAAGCCTCTAGGTTCATAAGCCTTATACTTTTAGTACATCAACAATTATTTGTAAGGCTTAAGAATTAGATACTATTTTCAGTTCATGACCAAGAAATTTCATAGTTTGGAAAGTTTCAAAGTTTCAAAAGATATTCTAGATTCTAAGACTGATTCTTCATCAGAAGAAGAACAAAAGAAAGTTTTTGAATTGGGAACAAGTAGTGGAGTGAAAACTAGAAGATCAAGAAGATCACCCATTATATCTGGTTTATCAATTCGTAAGAGAAGATCTAGAAAGTCTAAGAGTTCAACATTTCAAAGGAATAGGATGGCAAATCCTTGGCAAGGAGTTACACCATTAGGATTTCAAAATTACAATGATATTCCTAAGGTAGTTTACAAATATTTGCCTGAGCCTTTCATTCCTGGAAAAGCTTATTTAGCTGAAGAATATATTCACATGTTTGAGTTAGCTTTAGCTCATGCAAATATTCAACATGAAGATCAAGCTTGTAGGTTGTTTGTATCAAATCTAAAGGATATGGCTCAGATTTGGTATTCAAACTTACCAAGTAATAGTATTACAAGTTGGGATGACATGAAGAATCTTTTCTTAGCCCAGTTTGGTAATCAATTAGATCAACAACAACTATACTGTGGGCTGATACAAGCTAAGCAAGGAGTTAAAGAGTCAATTAGAGATTTTAACATCAAGTTTCAACGAATTTGTGGACTCTTTCAAAGACAATATAGGCCATCAGAAGAAATGCTTAAAGAAACTTATCTTAAGGCTGTCAACCCCAACATTTCAATTTGGTTAAGGAGAACTCCAAACTTAACTACACTAAATGACTACTTTAGTGAAGCTATACAGTTAGAAAAATAGTTGAACTTGAATCCTGAAGAAAATATTGCAATTCCAAAAAGAGAAGAAAGAGTTATGATCCCTATGCAAGATTTTACTCAATTTAAAGCTTTACCGGGTCCATCTCATGTTAAGAAAGAGCAAGAACATGAAAGAGTAGGATCTGAAAAAGGACAATTAATGAGAGATATGTCTAACAAAATAGTGAAGCTTGAGAAAGCATTGGCAAGAGTAAATATCAAGGAAGAAAGGAAAAATAGAAAGCATAAACATCAAGACACTAAGTTAGTAGAAGATGAGGATGAAAGTGATCTTATTGTGTCCAACTTTCTTGATATTGAATCTGATAATGAGTTATCTAGTGTTCATTATGCAAGTAAATCTTCTAGCAGTGGATCTAGTGATACTTCTTCTCTATCAAGTTCTGAAGAAGATATCTCATCAGATGAGGAATGTAATAACAATAAGGAAAATGGATACAATCTCCGATCAAAGGAAAGACTAACTACTTATAGACCCCCAAATGTTATTACTGATCCATCTACTAAGAGAAAAGCTTTTGAGCCAAATAGAAAGGATAAGAATAAAGGTAAAGATAATCAAGTGGAGCAAAGCACTCCAAATCAGTCTTTCAATAGATGGATAAAATGATCAAGCTTTATTGGTGATGGAGAATATGATTTGATTGAAGACCTTAAACGTGTCAAGGCCAATATTAGCCTCTATCAGTTGCTTCAAATAGGAGATCAGTAAAGAAAGGCTTTAGAGTTCATTAAAGGCAAAAGAAGAGATAGAGAATCAGAGTTAAGTTATGTGTCTAGTAATGATGAGAGATTAAAGACTTCTCATGATAAGGAAGCTCCTCCTTTCCTTTTGACAATGAAATTAAAGGATAGATACTTGCATAATTGTTTGGTTGATTCTGGAGCTACATCTACTATAATGCCATTATCTATATGTAAGAAACTTGGTTTGATTCCTCAAAGGTCAAGTAAGAAGATTGTCCAAGTGGATAAAAGTAGAGTAAAGATTGTGGGTCAATTGCCAAATGTTTTATTGGAAATTGCTTCTGAACCCTGTATCAGAAGTAGAGTAACTATTCAAGTGGCAGATATACCAGATTCACATAGTCTCTTATTGAGTAGAAGTTGGAGCAAGAATTTCTCAGGTTATATATCAACAGATTATTCTCACATATGGCTAACTTGGAAAGGAAAACCAAATCAAATATACATCTATAGTGAACCTTTCATGAT
>MNCI01002384.1:140512-234829 GCA_015680685.1 Gnetum montanum
TGTTGGCACATTTGGCCACTTCATGGAACAGTTGAAATATTTTAATGGAAAAAGAATCTATGGTTGTGAAGGCACATGAGCATTTCAGCTTTAATGTTGAAGGTTGGGTGTTGAGATAAAGGTACCAAATTTGTCCCCTACAAAATTCGAAATTATTATTACGGCAAGGAAGAAAGTATGTGATTTGTGAGAATTACGAGTTGCAAATTTTGGTTGTTCAAAATCCGGATATACCCTTACAAGACAGAATCAAAAATTAGCAAAACCAGCAACGCCTTCATTGTTTTAAAGTTACAGAAAAAGAGAAGGTAAGTCAATCTCCATCCACCTGCGGGAGAAGAAAGCGAAGGAAAAGGGGACAGCGTTGCAGGGTATTAATTCAAAAAAAAAACAGCAAAGCTTGAAACCTTCATACGCAAGGAACCGATGTGTATTGCAGGCTGTGGAGCATCGGCAAACAAAAAAAAGCACAGGGAAATGAACCAGAAAAAACGCAGGGAAATGAACCAGAAAAAACGCAGGATATGTTGTTGCGATTTTGGTGGTGAGGCTGCGGCAATTCTGAAGGTTTTTACAGGTAATTTAAGCAGTCTACAGACCCATAAAACGTTGGCCCTTGGTTCTACAATCAGTGGCAATGACGGTAAAGATTCAAGGATGAATTTTCAAACAAAAACGCAGGAAGCCCTAAATCAGTTTTGGGGGCAAAACAGAAACATTTCGGGCAGTTTAAACCCTCTATTTTGGGCGCGTTATCTTTCAAAAGAAAACCCCTTTCTTCTCTAGCAAGCAACGGTGAATTCGGATTGCAGTTGCAGGGCACGGCGGAGTCGGATTTGCAGTTGCAGGGCCTTCCCGCGGTGATCGTCGGTTACGATTTTGCAGGGCCTTCTAGCACGGGGACAGTTTGAATCGGTGCAGTTTCTCGGCAAAAAAGAAGGAGAAAGACCATTGCCTGCAACCGGATAAAACCTCCACAGTGACGCGCGATTTTTACAACACCAATGTTTTAACCACAAACTTTGCACCAAAGCACATATAAAATAAACATTAATCTATAGCTTCACGGGAGTATCGGTGGTTTAATCAAACATACATATACACATATTATGACCATTGAAATACTTATAATGTGGCACCTTGATTTAGAGACTTGCTTCCAATTATCCCAAGTTATGAAATGCCATTGAAGATTTGCAACTTTAATTACCCTATGAAGTCCTCATTATAGTAAAATTAGCATAAAATGCTCCTCATTTTATGCATAACTTCCTAACTCCCTAACTACTTAACCTTCTCCTAACTTATCTTCTAATTGATTAGTCTAATTACTTAAGAAAGAAGTTGGGAAAGATATTTGAGATATTTTTGATATTTTAAACTTGACCTTTCATTTGAATAAGCAAAATAAAGGGACATATATTGTATTTTAATTTTATATTATACCAAGGCCACTTGTCACTTGCATGGGACACTTGTCACCTACAACTTGTTTATCTCCATGAAGACACTTGGCAACTAGATGAAGACACTTGGCGATTGAATAGGACACTTGTCCATTGTAGCTTTTATCTCTTTTGTGGTTGAAACCACCCAATATTGTTGTAACTTACCTAACTTGTTGGGCAAGTAACCTCCTAACTTGTTGGGCAAGGAATTTTCTAATTGGTGAGTCAAGTTACTTGGGAGAGAAGTTAGGTGAGATATTTTTAAGATATTTTTGAAATTGTAACTTCCCTACCTACCTTGGAATCCTATAAATAGGCTTCAAGGGGAAGGAAGATCACATCACATCAGGATTGGAGCATCATCATCACACTTGGAAGATTTGTAAAGAAGATTGTTTGCAAGATGGCTTGCTAGAATAAAGATTTCAGCCTCTTTGTCATGGTCCTGTGAGTTATGCATTTCATTTTTGTTTTGTTTTAATTGCTTAGCTAGTGGTTTAGGTAGTATCATTCTTGGCAAGTAATTTTGGGATTTTTAGATTGCTCTTATTGTTCTTGTTGCCCAATAGGAATTTCTGTTAAAATTTTGCCATAGAAGCGCTTGTGTTCAAAAAGCCTTGAGAGCATTTTAGTAGTAAATTTCGTTATTGTGCAACGTTTGGGAACTGCTATTGGATTGTTGGAAGAGAGCCTCTGTTTGTAGTCACGCCGTGGAACAATTTGGTAGTCGAGAGGGTTCAGAAAATCTTTGGTATTTTGATGGGACCAGAATAGCTTCTTTTTATCTTTAGAGTGATTTTCCGTGTTATTTCAATCAGAAATTGTCAAGTCTTTTAAAGGTTCTGTTTAAATGCAATCGTTGACATCTACTGTCTAGCCAAAATGGAGTCTCGTACATGGTAGTTTACGCAGCAATTTTTGGTAGTACAGTAGGATTGTCTTGAAGATATTGCTTGTTTGAGTCTTGGAAGTTTGAACAATTCATAGATATTGAATTTGGAATAGCTTTATTGCGAAGTGTTTACTCGTGTCATTTTACCTTGTTTAAATATTTGAGGTCCACACAAATCTGCTTTCTTTTCTTTCTGTCTATTTCCTTTGAATCTTGCTCTATTTCTAGTTTTCTTGTGGAACTATATATCTCTCTCTGGGGAAAATTAGGAGTAGATTTGCGGAGTTGTGCTCAAATGTTTATGCAAAATTTTACTTGTTACAAGCAGGTATTATAGGGACCGTGTAGACTAGGTAGTTTGAACAAAATAGGAAACTTTCAACAACTCACAGTACTTGATAAAGTTGGCTGAATCTCTTAAAGTAAGTCATTTGTATTTCACACACACGCAATCGTTACATTGCACACAACCGCATGCCGCAACAGCACACACACATACTCACATTAACTACTGAGTTATTTGGAAGTATCTAGGCCTTGGTGTTGCCAGAGACCAGCAGGCACCTAAATCCTGTTCGAGGACACTCGTTGGCGGTCGCGTCCCAAATGGTCGCCAACAAGTACAAGATAATGCAACAAAAGAAAAGAAAATGGAGACTAGAGCATGGTCATTTACCATCGGTAAATGGTGTAGGTGGGATAGGTGCAGGATCAATTCTTTGAGGGAAGGTTGGCCCATTAGAAGACCATTCCCCATGTAACCAACCACGAACTTGGCAATACTCAAAGGCTCTTGAAACCTACCTATGGTAGTCAACAAGAGCCACCTTGGTCTGGTCCAACACCATAGCATGAAGAATGGGGCCTACCCTGAAAGTCTCTAGCACTGTGCACGCTAAGGCAAGCCCACCATCATCATCATGCATCCCATATTCATCAAAGCAGGGCCTGCATAGGAAAAAAATATTTGCATTTAGACGATGACATGGAATTTAAAAAGGGATCAAAATTAAACAAGACACAAAGGAGCACACCTGTCCACTCTATATATCATCCCAGGTGGGTTCTAAAATAGAGTGTGTACACGGAGGGCTAGGAAAAGTGTGTTGCTGCTATTATAATGACTACACGTAGGTAGCTCCCACACATGAGTCAAAGGACGTGTAGATCTAGGACCCTCAGCAGAGCCTCCCGAAACCTTGAAAAGTCCCTCATCGATATCAATGATAAAAGCAAGCATGCCTTGTGTAGACCTAGGCAACGCTGTCTCGATGATGTTACAAGCTAACTATTCACTTAGGTGAGACCATATAACCACACTAAAATGTTGCAAAATGAAGTACAAAAATGAACTAACACCAGGGTGGAACTGTATCACATGGGGCCTGATGTGCATGTCATAGGGGGGTGTGTCTAGTCCAAAGGGGCCAAACCAAGCAAGCACCCTAACAAGCTCAACCACTAGAAGAGAAGGTTTAGGTCCCTTGCACATAGCCAACCCAATGCCAGAAACATTAGTTAAGTGAAAAATTTTAGTGGTAACAATAGATCAAAACCACATGGGGCAAGAAATCACATAAACAAACACTTGAAATGCACAACTTCACCCCATGAGACAAGAACACCAATATTTATTTAGTGCATCTAATGCTCACTGGGATACATTAGAATCCATGCCATGATAAATCCACATAAAAATACAAAACATAAACACTTAGGAACTACTCTAGTCCAACTCACACTGGGCATTCCCACTAGTAGGTCACGCTGGGCATTCCCACTAGAAAATTCATGCTGATCATTTCTTGCCCTGGCAGGCTGAAAAATTCACAAGTCACACTACCTTGGCAAGTTGAAAAATTCACAAATCACCCTGCCCTGGTAGGCTAGAAAATTCACAAGTCACGCTACCTTGGCAGGCTAAAAAATTCACAAGTCACACTACCCTGGTAGGTAGGTGAAACACCCAAAATCTTGGCCTAAAACTTCAAAATAGGAACAACTTAGATCTGTTTGTGCTTTTGGGGAACAAAATTTGGTTAAGGCATGAATTCACGTTGAGGTCATGCTGGCAGCGTGAGTACAACGTGAGTCCAGCATGAGTGACTCAAAATAGCCCCAAAAAAGCATCAAAATGGTCTAATTTTGAGGCTACAACTCACCCTAAAGGTCCATTAATGATTTCTCTAAGTTTTGATGTCCAAAAATTTAGATTTCAGCTCCAAAAACATTCATTTTTGTCACTCATGCCCAAGTGACGCTGACAGCATGAGTCCAGCGTGAGTGACTCAAAATAGCCCCAAAATAGCCCCAAAATAGCATCAAAATGGTCTGATTTCGAGGGTACAACTCACCCTCAAGGTCCATTATTGATTTCCCTAAGTTTTGGCCTCTAGAACTTCAGATTTTAGCTTCAAAAACGTTCATTTTCGTCGGTCACGCCCAAGTCACGCTGGCAGCGTGAGTCCAGCGTGAGTGACTTAAAACAACCTCAAAACAGTGTTAACATGGCCTGATTTTGAAGGTACAAGGACCCCTTGAGGTTCACTAATCGTTGCTCTAGGTCCAAGCCCTTAGAATTCTAATTTTAGGTCCAAAAATACACCATTTTCAGCACTCACGCTGAGGTCACGTTGGAGTCACACCCAGCTCACGCTGGCAGCGTTAGTCCAGCATGAGTTGTCAAAATGACCTGGATCAAGGCACAAACAGGCTTAGATTTAGCATGTAGGTCATCCCTAGGGTTAGGCAGTTGTTACACTTAAAAACAGGCTATAAAAATCAAAATTTAGTCATGAAACCTCACATTTTGGCTCACTCATGCCCAGGTCATGCTGATAGCGTGAGCCCAACATGAGCTATCAAAAGTGGCCTAAATCCAAGCATAGATAGGCTCAAATTAAATATGCAAGACATCCTCAAGTTCAGGTAGTAGTTACACTTCAAAAACAGGTCTTAAAGGTGGAATTTTGACATAAAACACATCATTTTTGGTCATGCATGCTGAGGTCACGCTGGCAGCGTGAGTCCAGCATGAGCATTGGTCACAACCGAGAAAAGGCTCTTTAGACACATGTTGAGGGCATGATGGGACAAGATCAATGCACACTGGAAACCTTGGTGAAGCAAAAACACTTTTAGCAGCAGTCAGTCCATAGATTCATAAGTTCCAAGCAAGCCAGAATCAAGATCTCTTATTGTACACTATCATTTTATTGTAAATTTGCAACATTTGTGAGCTTGTCAAGCTCTTACACTTCAAATTGTATGCATGAGCGTAATATAAATCAATACAAATTGTAAGATACAATGCATATAGTCTAGAACATAGCCTGCCGACATATGTCCAGTTCACACATAGCTGAACATCCAACACCTATCACACGATCCATTTTTCTCTGGTCTCACGGCCACTAATCTCATTTACAAATCCTACTCCCAAGCCTAGAAAAAATGCATAAATACCCTATTCATTGACATAAATGGGGTTGGCAATATTGGAGAAAGAAAACCTAGCAATCCTGAGCCTGGATGCACATGATCCCCAATGCCTACAAACACCTCACATCAGAGCTTAACGTTTGACTTGCAATCCAGAAACGCAACTACGTTTTGACCAGTGCACATCTTGCTAAATAATACAATATAGTTTCATTATTGACTTACATTTATATTATTTACTCTATTTACACTTTGTTTACAATATAGCTCTAGTTACGCTTCATTTACAATTTAGTCTCTGTTTATGCTCTGCACTCTGTTTACATTTCATGTCGCTGTTCACATTCCGTTTACATTCCATATACACTATTTACGATAACCCCAATGCTAGCCATAGCTTATGCTTAGGGAAGTCCTTGGTTGATTTGCATGCAAACCATCCAAGGCACTTTGCCTTCGTTCTCTTTTCCAGCTTACTCTCACGTGAAGGCAGGGTTAACTGTATCTTCTTGGAGATCTTTCGGTGTTCGTTTTCTCCCAGCCTTACGCTGATGATTTCAGACGGTAGAAAAATTGGTGCTAGAAGGAGGGCCACCTTGTTTTCCATCTTGATAAAACGTTGATTCCATTACCTTTCATGAGCGATGAAAATCAGGTGTAGAATGCAAGCTTAGCTTGCTTAAATCATACCAGTCTATTCATGATTGAATTAAATCCTTGCAAAAATTTTACATTGTTGCAAATGCAGTAAATTCTATAACAGCTATTGAAAATATTAAGTACAGTGTGCACACACTGTGAAAACCCAACACAGCATACACACGCTGCAAATCCCAACGCTATGAAAATCTAAAAAAACATACCCTACAAAATCCAACGCAACGTATACACATTGCTACACACGTCTGGCATACACATGCTATGCATGCACATCACTCACACATGCTATGTCGCATTGTGCTTACGCTGCATGTACATTGCACTTGCATATGTTGTGCACAAGCTAGCGTATGCACGTTCAGGTTGCGCTGACGCTAACGTTCATACCCGGCCTACTCAAGCTCAGTTTGCATATGCCAGGCTTACTCAAGATTAGCTTGCATACACCCAACTTGCTCAAGGTCAACTTGCATATGCTCGGCTTGCTCAAGATTAGCTTGCATACACTACTTACATACATTCAGCTAGTCAAGCCAATTACACACATGGAATCTTCTCAGATCAAAGCAGCATTGCCAGTTTCTAACCTTAATGCTGAAATCTCAAATCTTGTGACTGCAACTGAACCCATAGTCACCGTTGGAGAGATGAACCCTCAAGGGCCAACTCATTGATCACTTTGGTTACAAGGCAAAGACCCCATTTATACAATTCTCACCCCGGAACAATAAAACTTCATTTTTGTAAAGATCCAAGCTAACCTGCCCATTGATCACACAAAAAAGGAAGCAAAATGACATTATGAACTCATCTATAAGGGAGGCCATAACTTTATCCCTTCAACATATGATGTGATTCCCCTCTTTGAATCCCATCATGAACTCATATCCCAGCTCCTCATGGCAAGGAATCAAACCTTGCGGCAACCCACCGTAGAGCCTCAAAATGGAGATGAGGAAGATGATTTTGCGGCTCAATCCAAAAATGGGGATTCGTACCACACTCTCAGTCCTCATACTTACGCAAACCCATTATTCCACCCTTTCACGGGATATACTATGCCTCTTCATGCATTTACAAGCACTCAAGTACCCGTTTCTCAATAGGAAGTACCCACCCCCATTCCTGTTTTTCCTACGACCAACACCCAATTCAATATGCCCATCCTTATTATTCCTCCAGTTATCACTTTACCCTCCCTCTCACAAGGACAATTCCAAAAAATCCCCTCTCAAGCTAATATTGGAGTGACCTTCTAACCCCAAATAATTGGGATGCCATCCGTAATACCCGCTTCTACATCCATACATTACATACCATGAGTGCAAATCCAAGGAACACCTTTCACTACTTCAACTCAATAGGTTTAGGGTGTTTCCTCACAACTTGTAATTGGGCAGTGGCCTACACCTGTCATTCAACAACATCAACCTACTCACTACAGCATACCACCCATTGAAATCCCATCTGTGAATGTCTCTCAAATACAACCATCAACAACCCTATAGTCATCTTTCCCAGAAATCACAAAACAATCTAACTATCACCACGTGCAATCTAACCAACCAGTTGGTCCACCTAGTGCTCAAGAATGGGCAGATGCTAGAAAGATGATGTAAGCATTAATCGATGAAGTAAAGCACCTTAAGATTGCAAACACTGAAGAAGTCAAGGTGTTGGACTTCTATCAAGATGATCCGATTAGCTCTTCAGTGCTACCATTGACTTTACCAAAAGGAATTTCATTGCCACAGCTGACCAAGTATAATGGAGAGGGAGACCTAAATGCTCACCTAGTGACATTTCGATTAGAGTGTCTTTTACTTCAAGCATGGCCTCATGAAATCCTATGTGTGTTCACCATGTCCTTAACTGGAAAAGCCTTAGACTAGTACCAAGCCCTACCATGTAACTCCATATCCTCTCTAAAGGATTTGTTACATCAATTCGTTACCCATTTTAAGTATAATTTGAAGCATGAAGCCACACTAGATAGTCTAATCCAAATAAAACAAGGGCCATTAGAGCCCATACAAAAAATCATCCAAAGATGGAGCACTGCTCTTAATGAACTTCACAAGCCTATCCTAGAAACGTATTTACTTACAATCCTCAAGAGTGTCGTGAATGATTTCGTTAAGTTAAAACTCTATTATCTGAATGCTCTTAGTTTGAGTCAAGCATTCACACAAATCAAAAGCATAGAGGAGGCAGCACAATCAAGCAATGACCCAGCTTATGTGGACTACAAAAGCCAACATGCTTACAAGAAAAACACAATAGTAGCAATGGTGGCCACAATCACAAAAACAACCAACTGAGGCCCAACAGCTAAGTAACCTAAAGCCCTAGCTAACAAAGCTGCCAACTTTGGCGCCAACTCACCTACATCGGTAGGGGCCACCCCAAGGCCCAACTTTCAGCACAAGGAGAACTCAAAGTATACACCACTATTGATGCAACCCTCTCAACTATTGGAGTAACTCTTGAAAGCTGGTCAAATCCAACACAAACACGTGTCGGTGATTACCCACCAAAACCATGATAGGTACTATGAACTACTAAGGAACCCCAAATTAGCAATACCAAATGAGCCCCTAGTCCCACAACATTAAAATATGGACCAATACTATCATTACCATCAATTGGCTGGTCACAGTACAGACAACTATCGTGCCTTGCAGGATGACCTGCAAAGAATGATAGAACAAGGCCAATTGGTGATCGACATGGCGAGTCAATCCAACATAGATGATGATTGCTATGCCATAAACTCAATTGGCATAGGTGGCAAGCCCAAACCTATGCAACAACCTTTTGTGATCTATGTGCCTCCCAACAAGGTAAGGATTCCCTCGACCTCCACAAGAAAGAGGCCTTCCTTCGTCATCAAAGTGCCACCTAAGGCACCCACAACACCCTTTGTGGGTAAAGTTCCACAACAACCATCCGCTAAGACGTTAAATTGGCATGACTCATTTTCTAAGATGTTAAACTGGCAAAAATTGTCCATCGCGATGTTAAACACACAAGTCGCTCCAATGACACCAACACCAAGCCCAAGTTCCAGCAACTTGGCCACATACAAGTAGTGTCAACTCAAGTCACCAACACCTAAACCACAAACCAGCCTTCGCTCTACCCCTAGGCCCACTAAACAACAACCCTTATGCATTTCCCCTCTACAAGAGCTCTACATCATGGCTCATGCAATAGAAGAGGCTCCCACCACGACAAACATAAACGACAACCTCGCAGACATACTATCTGATGTACACAATGCATTAAAGCATAAGAATGTAATGCCTACCTTGCTCAGCCTCATCTTAACATCACCAGAGCATTGTCAAGCACTAGCACACATGCTCGCCTCCATCCATGCTACAAAAAACATGTCTCCAACCGAAGACGCCATTCGTGTGCCATTACATCCCCTGTACCACAAGACACAAACACAACGACTCTAACCTTCCACAACAATGATGCCAAGATCAACCCCAAAAAAGGTGAGGTCACACATGCACCGTTGAATACTAGTGTAAGCATCAGAAAATACATAGTACGTAGGGTACACATCATTCATGGCACAATAGAAAATGTTGTTGCGCACTCCATCGTCGAACAACTAGGCCTAATGCACAACATTCAACCGATCGAAATGGAGCATGCATAGCCATTAAAGGCACAATCCACATTGCCTTCATGATAGGAGATCAGCACCCCACATTTGCAAACTTTACAGTCATCGACAAGATGCTAGACTACAACATGATCCTAGGACACCCCTGGCTAGCTAGGTCATGCGTAGTGTCATCTCCCATCCACCAAGAACTCCACCTCCTCCACGAAGGGAGGGAAATCATATTATGTGGAAATAATTCCCCATCCACCCAATAGCCCTTCACAATCTCTTTCTAAAATGACGTTAAACTATCCTGTGTCCGAAATGACGATAAACTAATAATGGCCCAGAAGGGCTTTAAACTAGCCTACGGCCTGGAATGGCCTAAAACTATCACTTTTTGCATTGCTTTTCTTTCATTCGTACATTTTAACTCTATTTAAAATAGGTGTTGCTTGATTTTGTTTTCTTTCTAGTTGACTTTTATAGGATCTTGCAAGCACACAACATAACCATGCATACAACATTACACCTTCCACAAGCAAGGTAAGAACAGTCTTGGAGCTATGACTTAAAACTAGCACCACAGAATGTCCTGGCGTCATGACAGTAAACTGACACCATAGAGCTCTATTCAGTATGATACTAAACTGCCACGGTTGTCCACTAGAGTTACCTAAGACTATAAACTAGCTTGCCTCTTCATAGTCTGCTACGACTATAAAATAGCACTGCACCATCTGCTACGACGATAAACTGGCGACATCCAAAGGATTATGACGTGAAACTAATCCACAAAAGTCTGCTAAGACTACAAACTGGTGACATCAACAACAACCTGGCATTATTTAAAAAGACATGTTGCTGCAATTGGCTATATGTGCTCACCAAAAATCTACTACATGACTTGTCACATAGACCTTGATAAAACTGATGCTGTTCAAGATTCTATCTGCCTTGAAAATCCACATGATGGCTCCATTCCATTAGCTACATTCAAGTTTTAAAGTTTTTAGCTAACTAAATCATTTGTGATTTTCTTGTCCCCTTTGGGGTTGTCTTTGTAGAATGACATGCTTGAGGTGTTCGTGCACAGATGCACTTCATCATGACGATAGGGTATCACATTCTTCCTAACGCACACAACTGGGTTAATCAATCTGTTCATAAGTACATTCCTGACCCCTGATACATTCCCTATTCCCTAGCATGCCCCCTTATCATATTCAATTACATCCCCTAGATACATTGTATCGAACTCACTTGAAGCTCTTGATACACTATTGAACACTGTGATTCTCTAAGCAGTTGCAACGCAAAATACAATACACGGTACATGATGCAAATGAAAGCGCATGAGCATCAACATAGCATGGAAAGCAAGCTCTCTCAAAAAGACCAAAAAAAAGAAAAAAATAAAAGAAAAGAAGAAACGAAAAGAAAAAGAAAAAGAACAAAAAGGTCAAAGAGAGAAATGCCCGGAAGAGGTCTTCATGACCTTGTTGACATCATAGACTAAAGACCATTGGCTCTTCTCATACAAGCCCCAGGTAAGAAGGTAATTTTCTTGGAGAAACACTCATGTCTCAAATGATCATGTTGCACATCATCACGTGGCTTTGGCTGTTTACAACGGGCTCCCTTACACATGACACAAGGGTCCCGTTTCTCCAAAGAATGCACCTCCTATGCCTTCATTCCAAGTCTACTATATATTGGCTGTTGACAAGGACCAAAAATTGGCTCGTTCACATGAGAGCATTCCTCTCCTATAGTTCAAACAATCACACTCTTTAACCTTCTTTCCTTAAACTAAATTTCCCTCAATCTAATGTACTTTTGAACATGGGGCGATGACATCCAGCCATGGGTCGATGGATAATGCATGGTACTGTGTCGATCGTGGTGTTTTTTACTTCTTTGTCAATGCCTCTTGGGTGAATTCCTCTAGACGTCAACAAAGCACAGATAGGCTCAAATTAAACATGCAGGATGTCCTCAAGGTGAAGTAGTAGTTACACTTAAAAAATAGGTCTTAAAGGTGGAATTTTGACACTAAATGCATCATTTTTGGTCATGCATGCTGAGGTGATGTTGAGGTCACGTTGGTAGTGTGAGTCTAGCGTGAGCACTGGTCATGACCAAGCAAAAGCACTTTAGACACACGATGAGGCACGCTGGGACAAGATCAACACATGTTGGCAACCTTGGTGAAGCAAAAACACTTTCAGTAGTAGTTAGTCCATAGATTCATAAGTTCCAAGCAAGCCAGAATCAAGATCTCTTGTTGTACACTATCATTTTATTGTAAATTTGCAACATTTGTGAGCTTTTCAAGCTCTTATGCTTCAAATTGTATGCATGAGCGTAATGTAAATCAATAAAGATTGTAAGATATAGTGCATCCAGTCTAGAATGTAGCCTGTCGACATACGTCTAGTTCACACATAGTTGTACATCCAACACCTGTCACACGATCCATTTTTCTCTGGTCTCACAGCCACTAATCTCATTCACAAATCCTAATCCCAAGCCTAGAAAATATGCATAAATATCCTATTCATTGAAATAAATGGGGTTGGCAATTTTGGAGAAGAAAACCCAGCAATCCTGAGCCTGGACTCACGTGATCCCCAACACCTGCAAACACCTGACATCGGAGCTTAACATCTGACTTGCAATCCAGACACGCAACGACATTTTGACCGGTGCACATCTTGTTAAATAATATAATACAGTTTTATTATTGCCTTCCATTTATATTGTTTACTCTATTTACACTTTGTTTACAATATAGCTCTATTTACGCTTCGTTTACAATTCAGTCTCTATTTACACTCTGTGCTCTATTTGCATTTCGTGTCGCTGTTCACATTCTATTTACATTCTGTTTACACCATTTACAATAACCCCAGTGCTAGCCGTAGCTTACACTTGGGGAAGTCCTTGGTTGATTTGCATGCAAACCATCCAAGGCACTCTACCTTCGTTCTCTTCTCCAACTTGCCCTCATGTGAAGGCAGGGTCAACTGTATCTCTCCAGAGATCTTTTGGCGTTCATTTTTCTCCAGCCTTTTGCCAACGATTTCAAATGGTATAGCCAGAAAATTCATAAGTCACATTACCTTGGTAGGATAAAATATTCATAAGTCATGCTGCCTTGGCAAGTTGAAAAATTCACAATTCACGCTGCCCTAGCAGGCTGAAAAATTCACAAGTCATGTTGCCTTGCCTCCAAAATCAAAAATTTTGCAGTCATGCTGCCCCTCCAAAATTGAAAATTTTTGTAGCTTATGCTGCCAAAGAGGGCAAGATAGTTAGGGCAGTATAGTCACGCTGGAAGGGAGGTAGAACAAAGAAACCCCAAGCTCACATTGGCTTTCCTCAGTAGTCATGCTGTAGAAAGCCCCAAAAATCCAAAAAGGGGGGAGCCCAAAACCTTATAACCAGAACGTCGAGAAAGCTAGAAATTTTGTGGATAGAATGCCAAGGAAACCAAAAACCCATGCCCTCATGCCCCAAACTTGCATTCACGCTACCCATGTTGAATCTCCCTTCTCTTGGTGCCCAAGAAAACCAGGTATCCTACGACCCAGGATGCCAAGAAAGCTAGGAACCCTGCCCATGCACTCACGCCCCAAACTTGTATTCACCCAAAATCACAATCCCAAAAACCCCAAGAAAATCATAGCTTAAAAATCCCAAGATCACAGCACAAGAATTCTACCCTGGGTAACGTTTCCCAGAAGATGTTGAGAAAAATAGAAAACAGAAAACAAACTCACCTGTGCAAGGCCTTATTCCATGTTGGGATTCTAGGTTTGGGGAGACATTAGAGAAGCTCTTTGCTCTCCTCCACAAATGCCAGATCCCCCTCTCCCCCTGCCTCTTCCCCTTGTCTCGGCTTGCCTTTCCTATGCCCTTTTCCTTCATGGTTTGTTTAGTCACACTGACACTGACGCTAACGCCTTGCTCACTAGGTCACGCTATTGTGCCAATTCCCAGGAACTCATGCTAAGAGAAATGATGCCTTGTACTCCAAAAAACTCCCTTTTCTACCCTCTAATATTCTCAATTAATTTAATTTAATTTATTACCTTTTTATTTTATCTCCCTATTTATTTTAATTCTACTTCACCATGTTTGCATGTTATTGTTTATGTCATCTTTGCCCTGTGCTTGCCTTATATTCCTCATTATTATAGCCTCCGGAGATGAGGCCCCAAAAAGAAAATTCTTATGAGGAAGAGGAGAAAATTTCAAAAAATCAACACTAAAGATAAATAAACATATATGAACATATGGAAATATGTAAAGATGCGCATGAAATTCATAAAACTTTAAAATCTCCATGAACTTACTATTTGCTCAAAATTTAAAAGTCAAAAAATTTAAAATTTAAAAATGGTGCACACACTCAGTCCAAATGACAAGTCAACATAAATACTAGTGGCCTGGTATGGACTTAAACTACCATATGGCCTGGTATGGCCTGAAACTACCATGACTCCTACCGCATCTCCCGATTTTTGTCAGTACATAGTTTGCTTATATTTAGTAACTCCTTCACCAAGAGGATGTCTCTCACTCCGCTCCTGTTTTAAATTGGCCGGGGCAAGCACATGGCCACCAAGAATATCCTCTCAATATTGTCTCTCAATGGACCATACAAGGAGGTAGAAAGAGCAATCAACCTAGAATCCTTGAATCTAGACCCATCCACTTATTCCAATTTAATAGCCTCCACTCAAGAAATGTTAGACTGGCCTAAAAATGTGACTAATACTTTGGACCTGGAAGTTGATAATATCACTGAAGATCCTCTAGTTGAAATCCCTGTTGCTATAGTCAATGACAAAGCCAAAACATTGAAATTAAGTGCCCTACTAGACTCGCAACTCGTAGGTAACATCACTCAAGTCTTAAAAGACAACATAAAAATGTTCACATGGTCATACACAAACATGCCAAGATTAGACCCCTAAATCATCCAACATAACATCATTCTCGATGAAAAAATCGAACCGGTAAAACAAAAAGCATGAAAGGTCAGACCTGAGGTAGCATTGGTCGTCTGTCTTGAAATCACAAAACTCTACCAAGTCAGCTTCATCCAGGCCATTGAATATTCTGATTGGGTATCGAACATTGTTGTAGTCCCCAAGAAGAATGGGAGTATACGCATATGTATTGATTTTTGTGACCTTAACACAACCACTATAAAGGATGATTTTTCGTTACCTAGCATTGATCAACTTATTAATACAACTACTAGGCATGCACTATTGTCCTTTATAGATGGATTTTCAAGGTACAACCAAATAAGAATCAATCCAGAACATCAACTTAGAACAACTTTCATGACACCTTGGGGTACATTATGTTATACTATGATGCCATTTAGCCTTAAAAATGCAAGAGCTACATATCAACGATCAATGAAATATATATTTAGTGATTACATGCTCAATTTGCTCAATGATTACATGGATGACATCATGGTTAAATCTAAAATAACTGAACAACATGCAAAAGATCTAGACTTAGTGCTTAAGCATTGTCTCAAATATGACCTTAGACTCAATCCAAAGAAATGTGTTTTTGATGTCAAAATGGGAAAAGTGCTTGGTTTCGTAGTCTCTGAAACAGGAATATGGGTAGATCCTAATAAGGTTAAGGAAATAACTAATATGCAACCACCAAGAAATCTTACAGAACTACGTGGTCTTCAAGGTAGGCTACAATTCATTAGATGCTTTATTGACAAATTGATAGATAAGATGAGACTTGTGTAGCCCCTATTACGAAGAAATGTGCATTTCCAATGGACCCAACAATGTCAGGAAGCATTCGAGAACATAAAACAAGAGCTAACCTAATTGCCGACTGTCTATCTCCCGCAAAGCAATAAACCCTTTTATATCTACCTTGCAACTTCTGATGCTTCCATTGCATCAATGCTTTGTAAAAAACATCAAGATGGAGCCAAGATCCTCGTATATTACCCAAGCCATGCTTTAATTACCTATGAACAATGATACAATGACATAGAAAAATCATGTATGACCCTCCTTTTTGCTTTAAAAAAATGGCAGCATTACCTTTTCTGCAATCAAGTTTACATCATTTGCAAAGATAATGTACTCCACACTATCACCAATAATATCTATGAGTCAAGTAGGATAGCTAGGTGGAAGGCAATGATCGCAGAATTTGACTTACACTATGTTGCTCAATCTTCCACAAAAGGTCACGCAATAGTCACACAATTAGCCTTATCGCCAATGCATGACCAAGCAATAGTTAACCCTGAGTTCCCTGATGAGAATATTAGCAGTATAGATATCATACCTAATGACTATGAGGTAATCCTCTATTTTGATGGAGCTTCAACCTCCCAAGGAGAAAGTGCTGTAGCCATTTTAACATACCCCTCTAGAGAAATCCAACCCTTCACCTACCGATTAACCTTTCCTTACACCAATAATATGGCAGAGTACGAAGGTCTTCTTTGAGGTCTTCAAGCAGCATTAACTTCAGGAATCTCACGTCTTGTAGTTCAAGGTAATTCACAGCTAGTTATTAATCAAGTCACTGAGGTTTATGCATGCAAGGCTCTCCATTTGCAACCATATTGTGATTTGACCAAACATCTACTGAGACAACTAGTAGAAATCGATATACAACATGTTCCTAGAAACGAAAACACCATTGTTGATGCACTTTCCACACTAGCCTTAAACATGGCACCCAAAATGTTCCATGCATTGCCAAGCTCTATAACAAGTTGTGCTAAACCTATAATTAACACATGTGAAGAAATGCCTATAGCATCTGTTAGTACAACACATGCAATAGAATGGTATGATGACATAAAAGAGTACCTTCTAAGAGGAAAACCACCGCATCACTTGACAAATGCTCAAAAGGACGCCATGTGAAAATGCTCCTTGCAATATGCATTAATAGGAGACACTTGTGTTACAAATCCTATGAAGGCATTTTGTTGATGTGTGTTAGTAATATCGATGGTCAAATGATTGTAGAACAAGTCCATGAAGGACTTTGTGAAGGGCACATTGCACCTAAACAAATGGTAACAAAGATTAGATGTTTAGGCTACTATTGGCCACACATGGAGTATGATTGCATCTCCAAGGTTAGAACATGTGACATCTGCCAAAAGCATGGTAATTTAATACACGTGCCACCTAACAAATTGCATATAGCAAAAATGACATGGCCATTCCAAAAATGGGGTTCAGACTTAATTGGACTGATAACACCATCATCCTCTACGGGACATAGATTTATTATCACCGCAACTGAATATTTCACAAAATGGGTAGAAGCTATTCCACTTAGGAAGACCACTTCAAAACACATTTGCACTTTCATAATAGAAAATATTGTGACCTATTTTGGTATTCCAATGACCATCATTACCAACAATGGGCCACAGTTTAGTAGTGCAGATACTAAAGGCTTCTGTGAAAGTCTAGGCATTAAACATGCAATGATCATCAAACTATCATCATGGTGCTCAAAAAGATGCTAAATCAGAGCAAAAAATAAGAGTATGAATAATTAGTCTACACATTGTGGGCATATAGAACGACAAATTGAACATCTACAGGTAAAACTCCCTATAGTCATGTGTACGGATCTAAACCTATTTTACCTTTAGAGTTGCAGGTTCCCTCGTTGCGGATAGCTCTCTCCAGCCTCCTCGATGAAAGTCAAAACAATGAACTGCGCATTACTGACCTTGGCTCGGTAGAGGAGGAATGTGTGCGAATGCTTGATCAAATCGAATGGTACTGGAAACAACAGTGGCAATGACACAAACACGATCTGCACAAGTGCCCAATCAAAGAAGGAGACTTAGTCCTTAAAGCCATACGTGAACACTTAGATAAATTCTCAGCCAACTAGGAAGGGCCTTACTTAGTCACCAAGGCATACAATAATGGAGCATTTAAAATTGCTGATATGAATGGGAATGAGTTTGCTAATCCTACAAATCACTTGTACTTGAAACAGTACTATGTCTAATAAACTTGAGGTATAGAACAGTCCTGGCATCATGACTTAAAATTGATACCATAGAAAAGTCTCGGCATCATGATTTAAAACTGATACCATAGAATAGTCCTAATATCATGACTTAAAACTGATACCACAGAAAATTCCTAGCATCATGACTTAAAACTAATACCACAGAATAGTCCTGGCATCATGACTTAAAACTAATACCACAGAACAGTCCTAGAATCATGAATTAAAATTAATACCATAGAACAGTCCTGGTATCATGACTTAAAACTGATACCACAGAACAGTCCTGACATCATGACTTAAAATTGATACCACAGAAAAGTCCTGGCATCATGACTTAAAGTTGATACCATAGAATAGTCTTGGCATCATGACTTAAAACTGATACCATAGAAAAGTCCTGGCATCATGACTTAAAACTAATACCATAGAACAATCCTGGCATCATGACTTAAAACTGATACACAGAAAAGTCCTGGAGCCATGACAATAAACTGACACCATAGAGCTCTATCCAGTATGACACTAAACTACCATATCTGTCCACCATGACGTGAAACTAGCATTTAGAGTCCACTAAGACTATAAACTGATTTGCCTCTTCATAGTCTGCTATGACTATAAACTAGCAATGCATCGTCCACTACGATGCTAAACTAGCACCATCCAAAGGATTATGATGTAAAAATAATCCACAATAATCTGCTAAGACTATAAACTTGGAACATCATCGACAACCAGGCAAAGTTTGAAAAGATATGTTGCTGCAATTGGCTGTACATGTTCCACAAAGACTTGCTACACAATTTGTCTCATGGACACTAATGAAGCTGATGTTGTTCATAATTCTATTTTCTTTGAAAATTACACATGGTGACTCCATCTCCTAGTTTAAAGTGCTTAGTTAACCGATTCATTTATGTTTTTCTTATCTTCTTGGAGTTTTGTTTGTAGGATGACACTCCTGAGGATTTCGTACATAGATACACTTCATCGTGATGACAAGGTATCACATTCTTCCTAACATAGGTAACTGGGTTAATCAATCCGTTCATAAGTACATTCCCAACTCCTGATACATCCCCTATTTCCCCATCATGTCCCAATTGTCCTATTCAATTACACCCCTAGATACACCCCGCTCAGTTCAAAACTCTTGATCCACTGTTGCACACTGTGACTCTCTAAGTAGTTGCGATGCAAAACATAGTACACAGTACATGATGCAAAATGCAAGTTCTCAAACATGAGCACAACAAAAAAATCAAGCTCTTTCAAAAAGATCGAGAAAAGAAAAAAAAAAAAAGGAAAAGAAGAAACAAACAAAAAAGAAAAAGAAAAAGAAGGTCAAAGAGAAAAATGCATGGAAAAGGTCTTCATGATCCCATTGACATCATAAACAAAATACTGTTGGCTATTCTCATACAAGCCCCAGGTGAGAAGGCAATTATCTTGGAAAACAGTTACAATCATGTCTCAAAGAGACCATGTTGTACATCATCATGTGGCTTTGGATATTTACAACAGGTCCCGTAAACATCCCATAAGAGTCCTGTTTCTCCAAAGAACGCACATCCAATGTCTTGGATTTGAGTCTGCTGAACATTGGCTATTGACAAGGACCAAGGATGTAGCTCATTTGCATGAGAGCACTTCCTCCTCTTCCACAATCCTGGTAGAAATCATAGCCCTTAATCTCCTGGCTTTCCTGGTTACAATCTATTCCCTTGCATCTTGAACGACATTCCCTCAATCTCATGTACTTTTGAAAATAGTGCAATGACGTCCGGCCAAGGGCTGATGGATAATGTTTGGTATCTAGTTGTTCATGGTGTTTTGCACTTCTTTGTCGATGCCTCTCGTGAAAATTCCTCCAGATGTCAACAAAGAGGGGCCAACGAAACACCACTAATTTCGGGCTAACACTTTAAAACAAGAATGACTCAAGCCCTTTCGAGCTTTCGGGAGGCAAAATTTGGCTAAGGCATGGAAATCACGCTCAACTAAATCAAGCTAGCTTGCTCATCCCATTAAGCTGGAAGCTTGCCCATAGTGTGACCAACTCTCAGAGTCTCAAATCTAGGCCAAAATGATCTAATCTAAAACGTGCAAGTCATCTTCAGAGCACATCCTTGACAACTTCCAATCCCAACTTTCGGAATGCTAGATTTTAGCTCAAAATTGCAATTTTTTGCAAAGATTTCATAGGTCATGTTGTATGTCACACTGCATGTCACACTGTAACGTGACCTACTCAAAGTGATCCCAAAAAAGTTACATCCAAGCTCAAATTCCAGATTTTAGATCACTCTTAGGATCAACTATAGCCAGACAATAGTTGCACTCAAGAATCAAGCTTCAAAATCACAATTTCAAACAAAATACATCATTTTTGAGTCATGTCATGCTGTGGTCACGCTGTAGCATGACTCCAGTGTGACCTACCATAAATAGCTTGAAACAAGGCACTTTCAGGCTCAATTCATCAATCACAGCAGTCAGGCAATTCTTGCACATCGAGAATCAGGCTTCAAAATTCCAAAATTTGGTGAAAAATTACAAGTTTTTGTTCACTCATGCTGAGGTCATGCTGCAGCATGAGTGTCACATGTCCACGCTCAAGTCACGTTGAGACAAAATTAACTCATGCTGGAAATTCTTGTCAAGCAAAAACACTTCAAACAAGCACAGAAACACTCGAATCGACATCATGCAGTAGTTAAGTTAGAAATACAAAATTTTCAAGCGAGCTAGAGTCAATTTCTCTTGTTGTACATTAACATTTCATTTTAAATTTTCATCATTTGTAAGCTTGATAGGCTCTTACGCTTCGAATTGCATGTGCTTCCATGAGCGTAAGCCATCTTGGGCAAGTTGTCACACATTGTAAGCCAGCTTGGGCATGTTGTCACACATTGTAAGATACAATGCACCTGGTCCAGAACGTATCTTGCCCACACATGTCCAACTCACATACAGCTATCCATTAGACACATGTCACTAGATCCTCTTTCCTCTCATCTCCCAGCTATTGATTCCATTCTCGAATTATGCGCCTGAGCCCAGCCCAGCGCTATAAATACCTTGTCAATTCTCATAAATGGGGTTGGCAATTTTGGAGTTGGACGGCTTAGGAAAATTAGACAAGCAATCCTTGGATGCTTGGGCACACTTGAATCCTGGCATCCAAGTACTTTTGACACACATCACATCACATCACCCCGAGGCTCGGTGCTCTACCTGCCATCCACACATGCAGCTACGCTTTGACCGGTGCACATCTTTTCTAAGCAATAGAATACAGTTCATTTTACCATCCATTTATTCTATTTACTCTATTCTTTACATTTAGTTTACATTTGGTTTACGTTTTATTCACAATACAGTTTCTGCATATGTTTCTATTTACATTTTATGTGAACTGTTTATGTTTTAAGACATCAGTTACGATAACCCCAGCGTAAGCCATAGTTTGCGCTTGGGGAAGTCCTTGGTTGACTTGCATGCAGACCATCCAAGGCAATCTACCTTCGTTCCCTTTTCTAGCTTGCCCTCAAGCAAAGGCAGGGTTAGCTGTGCCTACCCAAAAATATTTCAATGTTTGTTTTCCCTTCCAACCTTACACCGATGATTTAGGTTAGTATAATCACTCCCATCTCGACATCTATTTGATAGACAAGATCAGCAAGTTTTCATTATTTTCCACTCCCTTGATTACTTCTAAAGTTGTCCCTACACTAGACCTTACTTGCAAGAGTAGGGAAGACATAGTCCTAGAGCACAAGCTCCACTTTGCATTCATTGTTGGCATTTTCTATAATAAATATGGTAGTTCCCTGGATTTTAGCACACACAGCTTGAATAGTATGGTCACGACATAGCAGGTTCCATGTTCAGCATTACATCTACAGCATAGCATGCCAGCATAACATTGCAGGATAGCACCACACAACAACATGACACATTCATGTTTGCACCCTGTGGGACCCAAGACACGTTGCATCCAAACCATATTTCTCTCCTGCATCTGGCTCTATAAATACCCTGAGAAACATCATTCAAAGGATTGTCTTTTAAGGTTGGCTTCTTGCATTTTTTGGCTTTTACACTTGGCTTCCTAGTGATTAGTATTTTTTGGCATTTTGACTTTCTAGGGATTGGCTTTGGCAAAGAGACTAGCAAGTGGAAGGTTAACAAGCAGCAAAACCCAGCAGCAGCACCTCCCAATCTCTTCTTGCCTAGCAAGCACCAGTTCATCAGTCCTTGTTAATGGGCCACTAGCAGTAGTCGAAGTCTTGTGACCATACTATTCCATTGTGAGCTATGCCTGTCCACACTGCACATCAGCTATACATGTTTAGCCAAACAAAGATCAAATCCCCCAATCTTGGGATGGTGCACTCTCTCACTCAAGCTTGTTTCATTTTGTTTTGTTGTCATCATATTTTGTATCATTGCTTATCAGCTTATGTTTATCACTTATGCAATACATAATGTCTTTAAAATAATTATTTAAGAAAGGTTATTGTACATTGGTTAAGTCCCTGTCTGATCGTCCAGACTATTTAGGGCACCCCACTTCTGTTTACTCTAGCATAGCCCTCGCATGGATCCAGGGTTAGGTTGTATGCTCGGTAACCTCTCAGTGTACCAACCATCGACGTTTTTAGTCACTACAGGTTTTGGTGCTAGAAGGAGGACCTTCTTTGTGCTCCTTTCTTTCTTAACAGGTAATCCTACATGCTCTCTATACCTCGTTATCTACTAGCGTAGATGTGACACCCTTGTGGTTGTCTATGCACCGGGTGGTGCAAACTGGTTGCAACGATGGTTCCTTTGGAACCCTGCAGGACGAAAGCCTCTAACCACTTACTATATTGTGTTCACTCTATTGACTAGACTATGCTTCCTACATCTTGTGTGGCATAGGAAACCTCTCAGCATAGCAGCCCTTCTTAGTGTGGCATGTGCAACAGTGAAGGGAGCTACCTTTTGACCCTTCCCAGCGTACCCAGTTTCAGCCTCGCTTTTCTCTATAGTTTCCCTTTTATGATAGAAAATAATTCCAGTGACTATTGTAGTTTCCACCTTGGACCTATAGGTCCCCTACTCTATCCAACATGTGATAGGTCCTGAGTGATTGCCTAGCCCAATGCTGGCACAATGATAGTTCCTTAGGATGTGGAACCTATCACCCTAGAATTTTGCACAAGATGTAGTGTGATACGATTTCCTCTATGCAAAAGTCCAAGTGAATCTACCCTTAGATCATCAGGAACTCAAGGATAAATGTAACTTCTAGTTCCTCCACCAGAATGGGAGGAGTTCATCCCTGCTCTTGATGTCACCATCCCGCTAACTAAAGTGTATCAATGGGTGTTAAACCAACTGATGCAATTGAGTAGGTCTAGGGAACGGGACACAACATCCCACTACGATGAAGCATTTTAGTATGGGCAGGAAGACTTAGACTCCCACTTCGAAGATGATGGCTAGATCTACACCACAACCATCCCTTCCATTGCTACATTCCGGTCAAACCTGCTCTTCTCTTCTGCCCCATTCATTATCACCACAACCCTGCCACAACCCACACCCTCCTCAATAATGGGCCACCATTCCATGTTTTCAACCTATAAACACATAATTGCTTCAAATTTTTTTCTAGTCACCCTTCCTCCCTAGTTTGTTCCAGCATTGTATCCAATGTTAGTCATGGCTACGTTGCCATACTTGAACATTGTGCCTATGTCACAACGGCACGTGAGTTTCACTCTTATTCCCTCATCTACATCTGTCCCACCACTAGTAGCAGATCCACCCTCAACTGCATGGTGGGTACCAACCACTTCTCTTCCTACTACGCAACCCTCCCAGATGTTGCATTATGTCCAACACCAAGCATACCAAGTCCTGCAGGTGGTGCAACCAAACATAGCATTGTGGGCTGCCCTGCCAACTGGGCAAGTAGCCAATCCCATAGCACCATTAATGATCATCACCCTAACAACACCACCTAGGTGGTGGACTGCCTAGGCAGCACCACTTGCTGGAGTAGCCCCAATAGTGCCTCCGATAGGATAGGCCACTGCCTGAATGACATCACCCATGATGGTTGCTTAGGTAGCCCCATAACCATTTGCAATGTCCTTGAGTTTGAACCAAGCTTTCCAACTCATCCAGACCCTCACTGAAGAAATAAAATGGCTTAAGGTTATCATTTCTGAGACTGTTCAACTCATGGACTTCTACCATGATGACCCTATTAGTCCAATTGTCCCCATGCTCATGCTACCCCCTAGGGTGCCACTCCCCGAATTTACAAAGTATAATGGGGAGGGTGACCCAAACACACACTTAGTAACATTCAGGTCTGAATCTCTGCTATTGCAACCATGGCCTCACACAATCATCCATGTCTTTGCCATGTTCCTAACAGGTAAAGCTCTGGACTAGTACCATGTGCTCCCACACACCTCCATCTCAACCTTGGAGGAGCTACTAAGTTAGTTTGTGACCCGCTTCAAGTACAACTTGAAAGCAGAGGTCACACTAAACAAGCTCATGAGTGTTAAGTAGGATGCACTAGAATCTGTGTAGAGATTCATACAGTGGTGGTGCACAACCTTAAACGAGATATGTGAACCAATTGTTGAGGCCCACTTGTTGGCCATTTTTAAGGGTGCGGTAAATGAATTTATTAAGTCTAAGCTCTACTACTTGGTTCCACAGTCCCTTAGCCAAGCATTTGCACAAACCAAGAGCATTTAGGATGCAGCTGAAGCCAGTAGGGACCCTACCTATGTGACATACAAAAATGCACACATTAAGAAAGACAAAGAAAAAGGCAAGGCCACAGCAACAATAGTGGCTACTATGGCCAAGGAAACCAAGCCCGACAATAGCACCAAAAAAAAGGAAGCCACAACACCCAATGCCATACCTAGCTCAAGTAACATAGGATAGTCCTCAAGATCAACACCTATGGTGCCAACCCAGCTGAGGCCCAACTTTGAGTGCAAGGATCGCTTCAAGTATACCCCTTTACCCAGTAAGCCTTCAGAACTTTTGAAGCAACTATTGGGAGTAGAGTGTATACAACATAAACGGATGTCGGAGGAGGTAATCAAAAGTCATCAAATGTACTGTGAAGTTATGCTAAATCCCTCCTTGGCTATGCTCAATGAACCTCTAGTCCCAAAAAATTTTAGGTTAGAGCATTTCTATGACTATCAATAGCCATGTGGTCACAATACAAATTACTGTCTAGTGTTGAAGGATGACATACAATGCATGATTGATCAGGGCAAGCTGGTCTTTGATGAGAGTAGTCCCGTCTACCTTGAAAAATAGTTAATGCATGTTTACAAAGACCCCCTAAACATTAACAACATGGGGTACACCATCAACATCATTAGCATTGACAACAATCCAAAACCACCATAGCAACCATTTGTGGTGCGCGTGCCTCCTTGTAACGCAGAAGTGCTAGCAACAACAACATCACAAGCCCCATTTGTCCTTAAAGTTCCTCATCAGACATCCATCTCACCCTTTGTGCTTAGAGTTGCACCACCGTCCGTGCTAACACAATATGCATCATTTGTTATTAAGGTGCCAAAACATCCAAGCTCTTCTACCACCTATAGCCAGGTAACAAAAACTACACCACAGCCTCCTCGTCCAAAAAAGCATGAAGATTGTTTAGAAGATAAGCTAGCCAAGGAACGTATTGCATTAGGTACCCCTAAGCCCATCCCCTTGTCTGTAGTCCCCATGACCTCCTCGTTATTAGTTGTTGGTGGTAGCATACATACAAAATTGATGCCCATCGAGCCAAAAAAGCTGGTTAGCCAACCCAAAACCACTTCCCCTCAGGAGATTCGTCTTCTAGGACGAATAGAGGAGGAAAGGGTTAGTAAATAACAAGATGGCAGGCAGGACTTTCTCAATTCCCTTACACAAGTCAAACAGGCCCTAAAGTAGAAAAACACAACTTTAAGCCTATATGACCTGATAATGACTTCCAAGGCACATCGTGAAGCCATGGTTCACATGTTAGCATCTATCCTAGTTGATGAAAACATGTCGGCTGAAGAGAAAGAAATCCATGCTATCATGCTTCCCTCTATGGCTAAAGAACCACAGCCAGCACACTTGACATTTCATAATAAGTCCATTAAGGATTATCTTGAAAAGGGACAGGTGACAATGGCACCCATGTTCATCACAATTCAGGTCAGCTAGTACAAGATCCAAAGGTTACACATTGATGATGGGGCCACTACCAATGTCATTCCATTTTCCATATTGGATAAATTAGGCTTGGTTGATCAAATAAATCCCACAACAACTTCCTACCTAAAATCGTTCAATGGGGTGCATGTGGTTTTAAAGGGAACTATCCACATTAACTTTGTGGTAGGGGACCAGCTCCCCACAACCACGATGTTCATTGTGGTGGAAGAGATGCCCAGGTTCAACCTAATCTTGGGGAGGTCATGGCTAGCCCAATTAAGGGCTATCTATTCACCAATACATCAAGAGATCCACTTACCTTATGCAGGTGGGGATGTGATGATCTACAGTGACCAAGCTACTACCCAAGCCATAAACAATGTTGACATGGAGTAGGGTTTAGAGATAGTAATCTCTGAGAACGAAGAATTTGTTCATACTGAAACCCCTTCCATGATTGATGAGCTAGCCAAAAATGTACACTCAAATAAAGAAACTACATGGGATGAGTTGCCTTTTCAGATAGTGGACACCGACATAGAAGAATACTATAATAAAGCCTCTTGGCCATATGCCTCGCCTAGCCCATGATGGGTTAGGAAATAACTACGTAATTAGGGATTACCTCTAATTCAATTCTATAAAGGCTTGGCCTTTACATTTTTTATCTTCTTTTGTCTTAATTTTAGCATCATGATCACTATTTGCATTATGTTCATTTTTAGCATCATGTTCACTGTTTGCATTATGTTCATTTTTTAGCATTACAACCATTATTTACATTGTTTTAATTGTTTGCATCATGTCTACTATTCGCATTAGCATCATGTCTACTATTTACATTATGTCCATCATTTACATCAAGGTTGCTTGCATTAATTATTTTCCCCATGGCCCGAAATGGCCTTAAACTATTGCAATGGCCTGAAATAGCCTAAAACTAGCAATCGCCCAGAATGGCCTTAAACTACCATCACAGCTAGCAAAGGCCTAAAACTGGAAACTCCACTTCTCAAAAGGTAGAAAAAAATAAAACAAAGTCATTAATAAATGACCCAAAATGGCCTTAAACTATTGCCATGACTCGAAATGGCCTAAAACTAAAACAAGAGGCCCTCAAGGGACCCAAACACATTAAAAAAATAAATATAACAGATTAACCAAAATGAAATAAATTATTTCACATTATGTTCTTCATCAAATTTCAGTCCAGACAATAATTTTTACAAAAAATTAAATTCAAAAAACAAAAATAAAAATATTTCCTTGCCACACTATAAGTCTTCATCAGCATTGCCATTTCTTGTTCCACTGGGTCTTGCACCATTTGGATCCTGCATAAGATAGAAAACAAAATAGTAAATCAAAACTACGATAAGGATCTCATAAAATCAAATGTGACACAATAAAGAATGACTAACCTGAGATGGCCCTACATCCATTTCGAAAGGTATCTTATCCATGCTAGTTGCTAGACGTTGTAGGATATCCTCCTTGGTGAGGTTGGCCCAATTTTCCTCCCCTAGATCAACGCTTTTCGCAACTTTCCCTTTCTCCATAGCTATCCATCTGGGTAGTCCTAGGGAAAAGGTGGTGGTGGTGGTCTCCCCAGCAGGTAAGGTCATTTCCCTTTCAGGAGACTCACTAACCACCACTTGTTGCATGAACTTCTCATAGGACCTAGAAGCACCAATGACATCGAGGAATAGCTTATGGGTATGCAACTTAATGGAAGCATCCTAATATTATTTATGATAGGCAACATGTTCCATTTTGTACATGTACTTATGGTTCTTTTGTGCCTACCCCCATTCATATACTTTTGTGCTATAGTCCTTTCAGTCTTGGTTCTTTTGGGCCAAGAGGTCCATCTACATGCATTTTTCAATAATCTCGTGAGTGGCCTCATTCTTACTCCATACGACTGTCTAGTATCTTGCATAGTCAATCACAGCTATACGCCAACTACTGTTGCAAGTGTCATGGGCCAATAAAAATTCATTTCTGGACCAAAGGTCCTCCAACTTAGTAGCTTGGTTGGTCTTCTCTTTCTCAAGTTTTTGCACCCTCTTCTAGAGGTCCTCATTGACATGCCTACACTCCCACAAGGACCCTGCCAAGTACAATGCACATTTACTCGTTTCCTCATATATATGATGAGGCACCTTGGCTACCTTTGGAGTAAGTTCAGGCACAACATCGACCTCAACAACCTACCTAGGATCCCACTTGAGATGAGAAGCTATCAATCACATGTGGGAAAGCCTTAGTCATAGTACCATTGCAAAATGCAATAACTTAGAGAGCCTAATGTAGTAATTCCAACATACCTATCTTAGGATTGATCTGCCTTAGGTGATTGGTCATGTCATCGACCATCCCCTCCATAAAGGTAAATTTATTAAGGGTCTTGGCCCATGATTGGAGGCGAATCAAGGAAGAACGGTCAAGGGCATTAATAAGGGTGTCCGCTACACAATAAAACATGTTAGCAATGATGGAGAGGATAAGAAAGAAACTAAAAAATAACATAAATGACAGTGCAAAGCTCCTACCCAGTAAACCCTCAGGGGTGATAGTGCGGGGATTGCCCATCGACATACTATCAAGCAAGCAATCGAACTCACCAGCATCGAATTTTAGCCCTTGCCCTTCTAGCTGACTTAAAAGTGTGGTAGCATCCTCAACACTCATATGCCCCTTAGGTACTCGGGCACACTCTACCAAAGGGTCATCGGCAGTAGGGGCCTCTTCCTCTACGATGGGGGCCTCCTCCTCTACTATCGGAGCCTCTTCTTCCTCTATAGTGGGAACCCTTGCTTAAAGGGCCAAAAGCTCTTCTTCTTCTTCTTCTTTTGATAAACATGTTAAAAATAAGCAAGATACTCCAACACAAAATAGGTGCTACGCTAATCAGATAGTTAAGCACACTTACCAACTGTGGGTTGCACCTTGTGAACCTTGATTTGCAACTTCCTCCCTCTTTCTTCAGTAGTACAGGGAGGTTCTTCCACTGGATGAGATTTCTTCTGTTGCAGCCTAATTTTCACCATCTCTGCAATGAGATGTTCCTTCCTTAACACATTGCCTATGTTGATGGGAGGTGCCTCTTCAACATTATCCCGGGCATGAAAGGGTCTAGCCACCCAATCCCTCGTTGTTATTGAAAGAGATTTCCCAATAGCTTCTGGGGGGTCTTGGGATCAAGTGGTGTAGAAAACCTAGCAAATCCATGGCTTGGATATCTGGTTACAATCCTGATATACCCAGGCATCATTTTCATGGACCACCAAGAATTCCATGAACCATCATAGGCAAGCTATAAAGAAGGTGTAGTGAACGTTGAAACGTGCATCAAGCTTCTCATGAAGCTTAGCCATTTTAGCATGAAAGCCTTAAGAAAGGTACCTGACCTAGTTATAACAGTCCCTTCCTCCATGACCTCCCTCATGATCCAAGCCTTCTCTACTCCAAGGATCTTCCCTTAGGAGAGTAGCTTGGAAAAGGCATGGGATTGGAAGACAGGGTAAACCATTTGGGCCACTATTAGCTTAACCTTATGGATATAAATCCCCTTTCAGTCCTTGCTTGTCCCTAGCCATTACTCGATATCCCCTTGATGGTTTGCATCTTTGATAGAGTTTTCCCCCATAGCTAGACCATTAGAAGGAACATTGAAAAGATCCACAAAAATTTTGTCATTAATTTTAAACACCACCCACACATTTTGAACCCATGTGCAAAAGCAATCAGCCTTTTCAAAAAAGGAATCAACTAGGGAAAGCATTTCTACAACTGGGATACTTGGATTTACTATCAGAAATAAATCCATGAGCCCATTCTCCTAAATGTTGTGAACAAGGATGGTTAGGGCTCCATTGCAAAGCCAACGCTGAGTCTCGTCCACCTCCCCATACTTGAAGAAGAGGTTGGTTTCATCACGTCTAGAGGTAATCACTGTAACCTCTTGGGATTCACTTGTTGCTGCAACAACCAAGAACAAAAATAGCAAAAAAGAAAAAGGGAAAAGGAAAAATCAATCCCTTGAACACACAAAAAAATGCATAACTTAATGTACAGGGTTTGAATGGCATAGGAAATGGTGGAATTTCCACCAAAACATCTTCTATAGTAAGAAGTTAGTGATTGTCCCATTCGCTATCCAACTAGCCAAACTCCTTACACTTCAAATAGAACTTGGCATACTTGGTTGGATAGGTTCTAAAATCAAGCCCAAGTTATTCTATGACACTGACACCCACATTCTCGGTAGAGGAGAACTTTTGCAAAGCTATTTGGGCCAATGCCAATGTATCCCTGTTACTGTGAAGACCATCCTTGTCAATCAAAAACCTGGTAACATGCAAAGTACGATAAGAGTTTTTGACCATGCAAGACAAACAATACAACATGCCTAAAACATCTTCATAGGACTCACCCACTAGAACAATAAATGGTTCCATGTGGATTCCGAAAGCAGGTGCCCATGTGATAGGTAACACACAACATGTTGTATTTGTGGTAGCATTTGAATTCGGGCATGTCCCAGATCCAAATCAAGCATCTTAGGCCCCTTGGGCATCGACTTGAGTCTACTGTGCCTTTTCCCTTAATCAACCCATCAGCCATGAGCTTCAAGATGCCCTGATTTACCCTAAGCAACAAAGTTTCAATGAGTACAACAACTGTTTTGGCTAATAAGTGTGACCACACTATCACACTAAAGTGGCGAAGGAGGAACCCTAAGAACTCCTGAGTGCCCTCCCAGAAATATACTATCTAATGCCCCACCCGTGCATGGGGAGGAGGGACATTGACCATGGGTTCACTCACGCAGCACAGGATGCTTACCACTTCTAGCATAATTAAGACGGGTTTCAACATGATCCTGCATAACAAAGGATCAAACCTTAGCACTATGTTCAAGTGATGATTATTGATGTAGCATAGCATGACACTCCGCTTATAAATTTTTTCTTAGGCACGAAATGGTAGGTCCCCGACATAATAAAAGAAAACTGAGTGCTGCATGTAGCGTAGCAGGGTGTTTCACATAGCGTAGCATGGTAGGAACACCCTGCTCAGCCTTGCATAATATAGTGCAGTAGACATCTCTTGTATAACATAGCGTAGTAGCCCCACTTTGCACAATAGTAATGGCTGTGTTACGAGCAGCGTAGCAAGACAACCACCCCCATGCAACATAGCAAAATGGCAAGTATGACAGATGTAACAGTATGACAAGTGTAACAATATAACAAGTACAACAAGCACAACATGTAACAAGCATGGCAATGTAACAAGCTGAACACTGTAACAAGCGTTGCAGCATAGCAAATTTAGCAACGTAACAATGTAGTAAATTTAGCGATATAGTAACATTGCAAATCTAATAGCATAACAACATTGCGAGTCTAACAGCATAGCAGTGTGATAGGCCTGTCAGTGTGGTAGTGTAATAGGCCTACCAACATAGTGGGAACTAAAATGTAACATAGTCTAACAGTCACAATGACCAGAATAACGTGGCTTAAGAAAAATACTCACAACATTCCCGTTGTCTAGGCCCTACCACACTGCATGAAAGGTGGCAAAATGAAATGCAAACCAAAAGAAAAAATTCCACTACATATGCTATGCTATGCTAGACATACACCACGCTGACTAAGAAAACTAGTGAGCCAAAACCTCCTCCATGGGTGCTACGCTACGCTGAGCGAACATTACGCCACCCAGTACTTTCCAAACCCCCCTGCAATGTCGCATCAACCATCAACAATGGTGGTTGGGAATATGCCACACACTAGTCATAGCATAGCAACCGCCATGACTACGATAGCCAAGGTAATAACAATAGTTACAAGGTGGAAATATTGACAACCACAACAACCAAGACGTGGTGATCATAGCGACAATCCCACTCAACACATTACACAAAGAAAACGAGGGTAGCGTAACACTTATTAGGTGGATGGAACCTCCAGCCTTTCCTCAACGTGTACCTTGGGGAGGTGTTGTAGGGTGTGCCCCACTTTATCCACTTTAACAAGCCCTTGATGCCTACGTTCGCTTTTACACCATTGCCTTGCTCAAAAATCGACTGTATCAATTGCTACGCTATGCCTATTACACTCTCTCTCAGCTAAACTGTGCTATGCTCCAAGTTTACTAGGGGGTAATACCCTATTTATAGTCAATGTGGTAAAAAAAATTGTCACTTTCATGTCCCAAATAACGTGGAACACCCATGCAGTATAGAACTAATGTAGCATACCATGTCCCCGCTATAGAGTAGCACTCAGCTGCAGCGCAGCAAACAGATCCACAAAAATTTTCACTTTACAAATTTTGCATAGTTACAATCCGCCAAGACCTTAAACTAGAAATTTTAACATATAGTATAGCCCAATTACAGTCCTCCATGACCTTAAAGTGGCAATTTTAGCATTCGTTTTACATTTTTTAGACCTAGTGACGGTCCACTACAACCTTAAACTGGCAAGTTTAACTCACAATGTTACATGGTTATGGTCCACTAAGACCTTAAACTAGCAACTTCAATTTACAAATTTTGCATAGTGGCGGTCTGCTAAGACCTTAAACTGGCAACTTTAATTTACAAATTTTTCATAGTGGTGGTCCACTAAGACCTTAAACTGGCAAGTATCTTATGTCGCATCATTGCTTTACATATATTCATTACATGCTATTGTCTCAAACAAGTATCACTTGACTTGGTCTATTTGCTTATTGTGGCAGGTTCAATTGGAAAATGGCTACGGGCAATGATCTTCATTTGCCCTTGACCTTGACAGGTCCTCATGGTAGATTTACAAGACACTTGAACCTAGAGTTAATAGACTTTGAATCATCCTCTTGTGACATTTACGTAGCATCCTTAGAAGCACCCCTCGACTGGCCCAAACATCTAGTTCAAGCCTTAGACCTAGAGGCTAGGGATGTAACTGAGTACCCCATTATTGAAATCTTTGTAACTACCTTTAGAGGTGAAGTAAAAACCCTAAAAGTTAGCTTCCTATTACCTTCATAGATACATCAAAACATCTCAAAAGTTCTCAATGACAATGTTAAAGTGTTTGCATGCTCATATGATGACATGCCGAGCCTGGACCCATCACTCATACAAAACAACATTATCCTAGATTTGCGTGTCAAGGTAGTCAAGAAAAAGGCTCGCAAAATCAAACCAGAAATTGCACTAACTGTACACGATGAAATCACTAAGTTTTATCAAGCTGGTTTCATTTCAGCGGTCGATTACTCGGAATGGGTATCAAACATTGTTGTAGTTTCTAAGAAAATGGGAGGTATATGAATTTGTATAGACTTTTGAGACTTGAACAAAGTAATGATTAAGGATGACTTCCCATTGCCAAGTATCGATCAACTTATTGACACTATGGCTAGTCATGCCTTACTATCCTTCATGGATGGGTTCTTGGGCTATAACCAGATCCGTATAAACCTGGAGTATCAATTGGCAACAACCTTTATGACCCATTAGGGAATGTTTTGTTACACAATGATGCCCTTTGGGTTGAAAAATGCTGGAGCAACATATCAATGAGCAATGACATACATCTTTAGCAATTACCTATTAGAAAGGCTAAATGACTACATTGATGATATAGCAGTTAAGTCTAAGGAAGCTACTGATCATCCGAATGATCTAAATGTAGTTCTCCAACATTTTCATAGGCACGACCTATGCCTCAACCCCAAAAAATGCATTTTCAGGATTAAAACCAGATGCATGCTAGGTTTATATTGTCGAAAACATGGATATGAGTGGACCCCGATAAGGTAATGGCCATTGTCAACATAGAACCACCTACAAATCTTAAAGAGTTACATGGGTTGCAAGGCAGAGTATAGTTTATCAGAAGGTTTATTGCAAGGTTGACAGAAAAACTACACCCCATGCAACACCTGCTCAAGAAGGGGGTTAACTTTGAGTGGACAGATCAATGTCAACAAGCCTTTGATAACCTAAAGAAAGAGCTTTTGCATCTTTCCACTATTTACCCTCCACAGAGGGATAAGCCTTTCTACATCTACCTTTCCAGCTTGGACACATCCATTGCCACACTGCTATGTTAGAAGAGAGATGATGGGTCTAAAATCCACATTAATAGCTTACAAAGCAAAGTACAATCAGGTAAAAAAATATTGTATTGCCCTAGTGTTCGCACTCAAAAAGTGGAGGCATTACCTGTTTCGTAGTAAAGTTAATATTATATGCAAAAGCAAAATGCTTCGGGCTATTACAACCAACTTATATGAAAGTAGTAGAATACCCCAATTGAAAGCCATAACTACAGAATTTGACCTACATTATGTGGCACAATCCTCCACAAAGGGTCAAGTAATAGCCGCACAACTTACAACTTCACCCATTGATGATCAAGCAAGAATAGAACCAGAGTTCCCCGATGAGCATGTCAATAGCATAAGCCCTGTACCATCTGATTTCAAGGCTAGTTTACATTTCGATGGTGCTTCAACTACACAAGGTGGTAGCATTGTTGTTGTCCTTACATTTCCCTCCTGGGAAATTTGACCCTTTGCATATCATTTTGCATTCCTTTCCACCAACAACGTAGTTGAGTACAAAGGACTCATCAGGGGCCTTCTATTACCTTGAGAGTTAAGAATTCAACACTTAGCAATCCACGAAAACTAACAGCTAGTTATCAACTAGATCATTGAAGTCTATGCTTGCAGGGCTTCACATTTGCAACCTTATTGCGATCTAGCCAAGAGTTTACTAAAGCAGTTCACAATGTTAGACATTCAACATGTTCCACATAATGAGAACACTGTAGTTGATGCGCTATCCATGTTAGCATTAAATGTGCCATCACACCTATTTTCCACCTTGCCCAATTTGATAACAAAATGCATAGATCCTATTTCTCAAGCTCCCCACATTGCATTTGTAGGCACGGCTCAAACCCCAGAGTGATATGACAACATTAAAGCATACCTCCAACATGGCGAGCTTCCGCACAGCTTAACATCTACTCAAAAGGATGCAATATGAAAGAGAGCACATCAATATGTCCTCGTAGGAGATAACACCTTATGCAAATGCTCCTTTGATGGGATAATGCTAGCTTGTGTTAGTGGGGAAGAAGCACAAAATATTGTTAACGAAGTCCATGAGGGATTGTGTCGAGGACACATAGCTCCCAAGGTTATGGCAGCAAAACTCAGATGCCTAGGGTACGACTGGCCTTGTATAGAACGTGATTGTCTTGCCAAGGTTAGAACATGCAATGTATGTCAACGCCATGGGAACCTTGTAGCAACAGAAAACATTGGTGACTGGAAACACCAAGAGGTCTTCAGGTGTAAAGCCTAACCCTGAATCCACACGAGGGCCATGTTGGAGAGAATGGATTTAGGGTGGCCTGAATGGTCTGGTCGATCAGATAGGGACTTAACCCATGTATAATAAACCTTTTGCAAAAAATGATTTTAAATGTAACACCTGGTGGTAAAATAAAAGAAAACGTAATGTGCACAGTAGTAGAAACGTGCTAAATCATGTAATAGGATAGTGGACATGATTGAACATTTGACAATGCCAAAAAATAAATGTTGTAATTAGACAAAAAAAGAGTTTGAATAGAAAGATACACCACCCCAAAAAAGGGGTATAGGTATACAAAGTGTACAATAGGCATAGTAGGAGCATAATCACAGCTTCGGTGGTGTCAAGCTATGAAATATGGTGCACACTGTGATAAACTATGCCTACTAGGTTGGTAGTCATGGTGTGCTACGCGATGTTCCATTGGGCTACAATGGGGCTACAATGTACCATGCGGTGTAGTTGTGCCTCTCTGTCAATGTAGTATGCTGTGGGTCTCATTCGCCCATGGGGATAAGTGCTAAGATGCTAAAATGCCAAATGCCAAAAAAATGAAAGTGCCAACTGCCTTATTGGTGAAAAAATGGAAGCTTCTTCCCTTTTTTCTCTCCTACTTTCAAAAGAGGATGCAGGGGTATTTATAGGGCTAGGGTTAGCCCAAAATGTAGATCAGGTGCCACATGGCATTGTAGTGGATGGGACCATGCTGTTTGCTATGCTCGTCCCATGTTATGCGGATGATCTATGCAATGTAACAACACGTAACAATGTGTAATATCACATAACAGTGCATAACATCACGTAGTAGTGTGTTACACAACGTAATAGGGTGTTATGCTATGCTACGCTGCATAGTGTAGTAGGGTGTAGCATAACAACATGTAACAACACATAATAGTGTATAATAGTGCATTGTAGTGTGTTACATAGGGTAACAGGGTGTTATGCTATGCTACACTATGTAACGTAGTAGGGTATAGTGTAATAGCACGTAACAGTGTGTTACACAACGTAATAGGATGTTACGCTACGCTACGCTATGCAGCGTAGTAGGGTGTAGTGTAATAGCACCTAACAATGTGTAACAATGTAGTAGTGTGTTACATAGCGTAACAGGGTGTTACGCTATGCAGCGTAGCAGGGTGTAGCGTAACAAAACGTAACAACCCGTAACAATATAGCAGTGTGTTATGTAGTGTAACAAAGTGTTATGCTATGCTACGCTATGCTATGCAGCGTAGCAGGGTGTAGCGTAACAGCACGTAACAATGCATAACAGTACGTAACAACGTAGCAGGGTGTAGTGTAATAGCACGTAATAGTGTGTAACAGTACGTAACAACATAGCAGTGTGTTATGCTGTGCTACGCTATGCATCGTAGCAGACATTCTATGTTGTGCTATGCTATGCAATGTAGCAAGGTGCTATGTTGTGCTATGCTATGCAGCGTAACACCTTTGTAGAAAGTGATATCATTCTAACACTTAACCAAATTTGTAGTCATCATGTCAAGACCTGAAATTTTGTAGTGTTTAAATGGCCCTTTTTTGTTGACGCTTGGAGGAGTGGCCCGAGAGACGTCAACAAAGAATTATAAAACACCATATTAGAGATGTCACCAATGTCATTTTTCAGCACAAGATCGGATGTCATTTTACCATGCTCAAGAGTGTTATGGAAATAAGATTATGCTATGGGACAAGGGGTATAGGCAATGTAAAGTAAATGAAATTTAAATGGTGGAAATGAAATGCAATGAGTGGATCATGATGTAAGATGCAAATTTAGCATGGTTGATAGTCACCATGGCATGATGTGGTTTTCCCCTAAAACATTGACCTCTTGTTAGAGTGTTTATGAGAGTGTCAAAGTCCATCCAAAGATGAGCCAATTCCAAAGCTACAGTGTTGTTGGTTTTTTTTTGGGCGAACCTTCTTTAGGTTCAGCTTACTATTGGATGTTAGCTACAAGTTGACCATTGAAAAGATCGACTTTGTTTCTTAGGGATGATTCATGTTACATCCACCTAGGCTTTGACCATGCAATAGAGGCACCCCATAGGATGAATTTTGTTACATCAACCATGGGTTCAACAGTTGATATGAAGAGAATGACATGTGTGTCACAGTGCATATGCATCAGAGTAGTGTGAAATCATGAGTATGGGGAGGATGATAGGATGTTGGGATGAAGGAATGGATGTGCATAGGCTATAATAGGGATGAGGAGGATGTGCACTCTTAAGTGGCTCAACCAATCCAATTATGCACATCAGAGCAATGTGATAAATTGCTACTACGATGAGATGCACCTTTACACAATTGCCTCTAAGGCTTCATCCTGCAACATAACTAAGAGGGGATAAGAAAATTGTAAAATGTGAAATGCAAGTGCAAATGCTAGATGTGAAGATGCTGCAAGTGCTGGATGTGAAGATGTTGCAAGTGTTGTATGTGAAGATGCTGCAAGTGTCAAATGTTGTGCCAGTTGCAAGTGCTCTGAAAGCCAGTGAAACTACCAGGGTGATGATGCTGCAAGTGTTCTGAATGCCACACTAATGGCAAGTGCTCCAAAAGAATCACCAGAATGTTGGGAGGCGATGATGCTGTGAGTGCTCCCAAGACAATGGAAAGTGTTTAGATTAGATTAGCTACATGCCAGTTTAAAATCCTAGCAAAATATGAACCTAGTTTAAGGTACTCGCAGACTATGATGTGCTATTTTATAGTCCTAGAAGACTGTTGGATGCTAGTTTAATGTCGTAGCGGATAGTGGATATTGTGCCAATTTAACGTTATGACCCAAGGATGAGTTGTGCTAGTTTATAGTCATAGCAGAATATCTATGCTAGTTTATAGTCATAGCAAACTGGTGCTTACCTTACTTGTGTAAGGTGCGATGTTGCATGCATAGTCATGCTGTGTGCTTGCAAGATCTTGCAAAAATCAACTAAAAAGAAAACAACATCAAGAAACACCTATCATAAATAAGGTTAAAATGGATGAATGAAAGGAAAGCAATGTAAAAAGTGATAATTTTAGATCATTTCGGATCATAGGCTAGTTTAAGGCCTTTTTAGGCCATGTGTTTGTGTAGTTTTATGTTTTATAGTTTTTTTATGTTTTCAGATGTAATGCGTAAGCTAAGTGGATGGATGCATAAACAAATTAAAACAAGTAGGTGAACAAAATGAAATGCCTCATCTAAGTAAGCAGGCAAAATGTAAATGTGTAGGCTAGTGCGATGTAAATGAATATCAAAAATGCATGGGAAGTGGAGGCAAAGGGTAAGTAGGTGCTTAACATGTTTTTGGCCAAGGCAAAGTCTCGATCATGTAGTTGCTTCCTAATCAAGTATGCATTAGGGGACATGCAAGGCTTAGGGTTCTCTAGGAGGCTGTTGGCTTCAACCACTCGTTTAGGTGTGTTAGCCTTAGGCACTGCATTGGTTGTTGTAGGTGTACAACCAAGAAACTCTTCTTTCAAAACTTGCGCCATGTCTATGTCATGGATAGTTGAAGAGGAAGCGTTATCACCATGGATGATAACTTGGCCACCTTCATATGGAAGGTGGATTTCTTGGTGGATGGGAAAGAAGATGGCCCTTAGTTGGGCTAGCCAAGGCCTACCTAGAATCATGTTGAAACCTAACATCTCCTCTATGACAGTGAAATCTGCACTAGTGGGGAATTTCTCTCCTACCACGAAGGCTAAGTTGATTGTGCCCCTGACTGTGACATGTGATCCATTGAAGGATTTTAGACACGTGGTTTTTCTTAGCCTGATTTCATCTGCCAGACCTAGTTTGTCAATGACGAAGTATAGGACTATGTTTGCTGCTGCACCATCATTAACATGCACTCTGCGGATTGTGCACTGCCCAACATTAATGATAATGGATAGTGGGGCTATAGTAACATCTCCTCATTCGGGGTAACTTTAACTGCATTATCATAGAATACTAGGGATGTTGAACTCGATTCTTGTGCTGTAAGGGACAACATCGTTGCACGGATGGATGCCTCATTTGCAGGGATGTCCTCCGTAATAGGAATGGAGGCCAAGACCTAGGCCAATGCTTGGCAGTGAGTAGATGAGATCATGACCAGGTCATACAAGCTCAATGTCATGTTCTTTTTCTTGAGCATTTCCTTCACCTGGGTTAGTGTATCTACAAAGTCCTTTTCATTAGTCATTGTATTGGCCTTGACCTCCTACAAGTGGCTTGAAAGAAAGATCTCTTAGGAAGGGAACTTGGGCTTGGTTTTCTTGGCCTGCTTGGGGGTAGGGTCCTCAATGTTTAATTGTTATTTTATGGTTGTGGCCTTTTCTTCGACCATGGGAGTTGTGAGGTGCTCATTTGTCCTCTTGCGTTGCCATTTGGTGGGCCTACCTGGGTTGCTAGTGGGGTCAACCCTTGAAAGAGGAGGGATCAAGATGTTTCCCATTGTTGGGCTTCAAGTAGGTGAGGGGCCATCATGTTATGGCACTCTTATGACAAATGGTGATTTAGGCAGAGTTATTGTATGGTCAACTTGTTGTGGAACTTTGATAACAAAAGGTGATTGGCAGTTGTTATTGCATCATGAAAGTTTAATGTCTTAGCCGATGGTTGCTATGGAACTTTGACCATAAAGGGTGCTATGGGTGCTTGAGGTGGCACTTTGATAACAAAGGGAGGCCTCTTGCTTGTGTAGGTGAAGGGAACCCTTGCCTTGCTGGGAGGCACACGGATCATAAAAGGTTGTTGCATAGGTTTAGCCTTACCACCTATGCTAATGGAATTTATGACATAGGAGGCATCATCTGTATTGGATTGACTCACCATGTTTATCACTAGTTGGCCATGTTCTATCATTCTATGCAAGTTATCCTGCAAAGCATGACAGTTGTTTATACTGTGACTAGCTAATTGGTGGTAATGACAGTATTGGTATAGCTTGAAGTGTTGTGGAACTAGGGGCTCATTTGGTACTGCTAAAGCAAGGTTCCTTAGTAGTTTGTAGTACCTATCATGTTTTTGGTGGGTAATTGCTGATACGTGTTTGTGTTGGATTTGCCCAGATTTCAAGAGTTTCTCTAGTACTTCAAAGGGTTGCACCGGTAGTGGTGTATACTTTGAGTGGTCCTTGCATTGAAAGTTGGGTCTTGGGGTAGCCCTTGTCAATGTAGGTGAGTTGGTGCCAGAATTGGTGGTTTTGTCAATTGGGGCCTTGGACTGCTTAGCTATCGGGCCTCGATTGGTTGCTTTTGTGCTTGTGGCTATTGTTATCACTATTGTATTTTGCTTGTAAGCATGTTGGTTTCTGTAGGCCACATAGGTTGGATCATTGTTAGCTTGGGCAACTTCCTCTATGCCTCTTGTTTGGGTAAAGGATTGGCTAAGAGACTTTGGGGCTAGATAATACAGTTTGGACTTGATGAAGTCATTCATTGCACCTTTGAAAATAGCTAATAGGTGTGTCTCCACTAAGGGTTCATGCATTTCACTCAATGCAACATTCCAACGTTGAAGGAATTTTGACACGGGTTCTATAGGCCCTTTTTTAACTTGCATAAGTTGGTCAAGGGTTGCTTCAGGGTGTCAAAAACTTGGTTATGAGATCCTCCAAAGAGGAGATTAAGGCCTTGGGTAGTGCACGATACCAGTCCAATGCCTCACTAGTGAGTGACATGGGGAACACACGCATGATGGTGTGTTGCCAAGCTTGAAGGAGTAGGTATTCAGATCGAAATATGACCAAGTGTGCATTAGGGTCCCCTTCACTGTTGTACTTGGTAAATTGAGGTAGTTGGGCCTAGTTGTAAGAGTTAGGGATGGTACCATAGGACTTATGAGGTTGTCTTCATAGAAGTCCACCACCTTGATGGTGTTGGAGGAGGTAGCCTTAAGTTAGTTGATCTCCTCCGTTAAGCTTTGAACTAGCTGAAATGCTTGATCCAAGCTTAGGGATGTGCCAACTAGTGGCATTGGTTGGGCTTGTGTTGGTTGGATAGCATGGGGCATAATTTTTGGTTGTGGAGTTTACCAGTTTAATGTTGTAGTGGACGGTTGTTTCCAGTTTAACGTCGTAGCGGATGATTGCTGATCAGATGGCTGAGCGATGGGTGCAATGATTGGAGTGGGTTGCACATGGTGGGTTGGATGGACACCATAGACATCGATGAGATAGGAAAGATGTAGGGTGCTAGAGTTGTTTGGGACTGGGAGGTGGCCCCTACATGAGCATAGTATTGGGAAAAAGCATTAGTTGCTTGTGAGGAAGGCTGAATTGGCATGGTTACCATCTTGAAAGGGATGGGTGGACCAAATCGAGGAGGGGCTGTACTAGGGAGTGATTGTTGGAAGATGATGTGGGAGGGGCTCTCATGTTTGGAGTAGGCCTCAAACTCATCTTCCTCCTTTCGTGAGGCTTCCTCGTAGGTTGTCCTCACATCATGCTTGTTTGCACGGATGAGTTGGGATAACAACTGGTGGTAGGGCTTTGTGAGTGGAATTATGTCAAACAAGGAGGGGTTATACTCCCGTCCATTCTGATGGACTCATTCATAGTCCTGTTTTGCCTCTAAATCAAGGTAATCCACCGGTAATCTTACTTGGATTTTGGCACAAAAAATTGTATTGTTCATGGGTAAATGTTGCATGCTTTGGCTAGATTGTGGTATCAAATGTGTTAGACACCAGCATGTAAGGTTGATCTAGATTCATATTCACAAATCAGGTTGTGAGAGTTGCTAGTTGCAGAAAATTACTTAGAAAATTGCAGAAAAATGATGAAGTCTGTTAGTAGCAGGGAAATGGCCAAATGTAGAAATATAGAAAATGACTAGGTGTAACAATGCAGAAAAAAATGCAAAGTATGGAAATGTAGAATAAATTAAAAAATAAAAAATAAAAAAAATGCTAAGTATGACAATGTAGAAAAAATGCTAAGTATGACAACTGCTAAAAACGGCCAACTATAGTGTAGCGTAATAGGGTGTTACACTATAGCGTCGAGTTTTACACTATAGCGCTATGTTATACTGTAGCGCTACGTTACACTATAGCATCATAGAGTGCTATGCTATGCTACGTTACATAGCATATGCCTACTACACTGTGCCCTATACCACCCCACTATGATGCATGTGGTGTAATTGCTATGCTATACAGAACAAGTCACAATAGTTAAAAATGATACTTGATGTAAACTTAGATCTAGCCCTCCTTTTAGCATCAAAAACTATAGTGATAGAAAACATCGATGATTAGAAACATCGAGAGGTCTTTAGGTGCACAACATAATCCTGAATTTGCATAAGGGCCATGCTGGAGAGAATAGATTTAGGGTACCCTAAACGGTCTGGTCGATTAGATAGGAACTTAATCGGTGTACAATAACCTTTTTGCAAAAAATGATTTTAATGTAACACCTAGTGGTAAAATAAAATAAAACGTAATGTGCACAACAGTAGAAATGTGCTAAAGCAAGTAATAGGATAGTGGACATGATTAAACATTTAATAATGCCAAAAAATAAATATTGTAATCAGATAGAAAAAGAGTTTGAATAGAAAGATGCATCGCCCCAAAAAAGGGGTATAGGTATACAAAGTGTACAATAAGCACAGTAGGAGCACAATCATAGCTTCGATGGTGTCAGGTAATGAAATATGGTGCTCACTATGATAAACTATGCTTGCTAGGTCAGTAGTCATGGTGTGCTATGTGATGTTCCACTGGTGTAGCAACCAAAAATGTTGGTGGCTAGAAGAATGCCAAGGTTGGTGGACACAACAGTTCCAACCCCGTGCTCGCGGGAGGGCGGTGCTGGGTGTGTGCGAACATGGGGTGCCCTGAATGGTTTGGTCGATCATACAGGGACTTATATCGGTGTCAATATAGCCTTTTGCAATATAAACTGTACGAGTTGTGAGATGGTGCTTATGGGTAATTACAATGAGAAAAGAAAGGGACTAAAAAACTACAACAACGATGCGAAATAGTGAATAAATGTAAGTGCAACAATGATATGAGACGATGCTTGAAGGTAAGAAAAATAGAAATAATACAAGGAAACTAGAAAGTAAATAAGAAGTAACATAAGATACAGTTAGGAACATGCACTGCTTTAAAGCTACAAATCTGTCTGGTTAGGAGGTGGAACAATCGGGTACACGACGTGAAGGAGTGCAGAAAGTTCCGAGAGTGACCAAAGCCGGCCAGGAAATAGGAAATAGTTGTGCACTTGGGCATAGACTTCACGTATATACAATGTGGGCGGGATCCTACCAAGGTGGTAGAATGAGACCCCGGGCTTTATGCTAGCCGAGAGAGGTTCCTTTTACAGATTGTTGGCCTCTCCTTTTCTTTCCCTTATTGTCAGATTGCAGGTATTTCTCTTTATTTTTTTTAGTCAAGGAGACTTCCCTTTTCTTTTTTCTCGCGGACCCTTTTTTATGCTGTTTGATTGGCTATTTATAGGGTTGAAGGTAAGCAAAGGTGATCGTTTAAATACTACATTGTCACAGACTTGCACCAACTTACTGGCGTTACTCGAGCTGTTTGTGACCATTGAGCTCGCAAGACCGTTGTGATGCAAGCAATAACTGTGATCCTACTATGTTGTGACTACACTACCAGCTCCTAGAGGCATGTGCCAACGGTCCGATTGAGGTGGAGTGCATTGATGTTGCATGGTCACCTACCTACCGCACTGTGTTTTGCGACGTGGCTTGCTTATCATGGCATAGCACGTTGCTGTGTGTCTTGCCATACATCACATACTTGTTACATGATGCTACGCTACATAGCGTAGCGACTGGGATAATTTTGCTGATTTTTAACTTATTTTGCCATAATGCAAGTTCTGCGGACTTTACTGATTTTGCCTTTCGAACCGCCTTCTGTTCCTTTCCACAGGATTGCTACGCCTTGCTGTGCCATGTAGCTCAGTGTAGCATAGCAGCAGACATGGTCCTCCACTTCCTGGCGAAAAGAAACATCACTGCAGAACTCAAGATTAGAGGAGGGAGGTGAGTAATGAAGTTGTTGCTATGCTACGCCATATGTCATCGCGTAGCGTAACATCTCGTTCCGCCATTCTTTTTTGAGGCTTGGCTTTGTGACTTAGAAAACTTGTTGAACTGCTTCTCCCATGCACCTAGGCTACTGTCACTGATTCTGGACACTGTTTCTAAGCAAGTTGTCAGCTGTTCAAACTACTTTGGTGGGCAGACAAGTTGGTACAGAACTCGCCCATGCCTAAAGTAGAAAATTTACCAAACCGGCCATCTTGAACTCAGAACGTTCTTTTCCTGATGGACTATCATGGTGCTATGTGGACTGCAAGAGCCTAGTGAGGCTAGGATGACCCTGCATTTTCTTTTAGGGTGTTTCATTGGCCCCTCTTTGTCAATGTCTGGAGAACAGGCTCGATGGACGTTGGCAAAGAATACGAAACACCGTAGCAAGTGAAATGCTAAGGCTATCGCTTGGTAAGTACTAAGACATTGCCTGGCTGTGCTCGGGGTGTTGCATTGGTGCTGTGGAGGTTAAGGCAAAGAGCAGAGATGATTTTTAGCTGAGTCCTTCGTTGGAGTGCTCTAAGGGGCTTGTTTGCATTTTCATCTTTGTTTGGCACTGTTCTTTAACCTCCCACAGGCAGGTGTCCCCTCCGTAGGATGAGCTGTATTACATCCACAAAGGGTCTTGACCTACCTATCGAAGCCTTCCACACGGCGAGCTGTGTTACGTGTGTGCCAGAATTTACACTCTCAAACAACCATGTTAGTCGAGGCATTCACTTTGCGATGTTGTAGCCTTTGTTCCTGTAGTCTTGCAGGCTGCTAGCTTACCCTTGGGCACCATCGTTGGTGTGAGATGCCCAAAGCAGGGAGGCCAGCAACGGTCTTGGCAGCACTACTTGCGGAGGGAGCTATTCCCTAGGGCACCGGGGGCACAGATGCACTGGGATCCCCACCAAAGGCATGCACGCTGAGTTCAACTATGGGATCAGCTACCACATAGCCGAAAACTGTGCGAGCTACAACCTTGATAGGGAATAGAAGTGCAACAATATTGTGGCTAGGCCACAATACGATCAGCACCTCAGATGCAGGAACGAGCTCGAGAGCTACCATCTAGATGGTGGGCCGTAGCGATGGTAGGTTTGAAGGGCCCGTGTGATATCATACGATGTCTTCGAAGGGTCAGCATGACACCAAAAATGGTGGCACGTATGCCCCAGACCGTGTTTTCCTTACGTCGAGAACTACATCCTGGAGCGGCAATGTCCCACCCGTGCTCTGGTACCATGATCCTTTGTTCGACGTATATTTGGTGATGATGCCTGTTGAGGATGTGACATGAACCTAGTTTAAGGTCTTGGTAGATCGAGTGCTGGTTTAGGGTCCCAGCGGGACGCCGTGCTGGTTTGAGGTCCCAGCAGATCGTACACGCTAGTTTTACGTCGTGGTAGACACGTGATGACAGTTTATAGTCATAGAGGACTAAAAATGCCAGTTTTATGTTGTGGCGGACTATTGCTACCAGTTTACCATCGTAGCAGATGCTATTTGGTGCTGCTAGTTTATCGTCATTGCGAACGCTGATCGGCGCGGTTGCTAGTTTATTGTCGTAGCTGACAGTGGAGTGTGCTGTCATTGCACCTTAGACATAGTATGGCTTAAGGTACATGTGGTTCACCGGGTTGGCAAATTCATTGTTGTCCATGTCTGCCAGTTTGAAAGCTCCATTATCGAAGGCTTTAGCGACCACATAAGGCCCTTCCTAGTTGGATGAGAATTTACTCATGTGCTCATGGACAGCCTTGAGGAAGAGATCTCCCTTCTGTACTGGCCATCGATGTGGATCTGCATGGTGCTTTTTCCATTTTCTGTCCTGATAGTGCTCAATCCTTCTTAGTGTCTAGGTGCGTTCCTCCACCACTGAGTCAAGGTCGATGGCTTGCGATTCGTTGTTCTGGGCTTCGCTCATGACGTTGGACAGGATCATCCGGAGTGAGGGTATTTGTAACTCAAGAGGTAACACAACTTCAAATCTATAAACGAGGCTATAAAGGATCTTACTTGTCATGGTTCTACAAGTTGTTTGATAGGCCCAGAGGACATAGAGTATTTGCTCATGCCACCGCCTCTTGCTGTTGCTAAGCATTCGCTTCAGTAAGTTGATGATGGACTTATTTGTAGCCTTCGCCTATCCATTCGCCTACAGATAGTAAGGGAAAGAAAATGATTATTTAATTCCTAGATTGCTACAGAAGGCCTGGGTTTCCTTACTGTTGAACTGTGGTCCATTGTCAGTCACAATAGTCATTGGAAGCCCAAACCTAGTCACGATGTTATTGAGGATGAAGTGGCAAATTTGCTGGGATGCTATTTTCCTCAGAGGAATAGCTTCCACCCACTTAGTAAAATACTATGTGGTGGTGATAATGAAGCTATGCCCCGCGAAAGACTTAGGCATGATGGACCCTATGAGGTCTAGTCCCCATCATTGGAAAGGCCACGTAATTTGTGTAGGGTGTAGGTCTATAGGTGCTATGTGTATGAGATTTTCATATCTCTGACATGTGTCACATGTCTTGACTTTCGTTAGCTAGTTATGCTCCATGTAAGGCCAATAATACCCTAGGCATCTAATCTTCACTGCCATAGCCCTAGGTGCTATGTGTCCACCGCACAGCCCTTCATGAACCTCATTAACTATCTTCTGTGCCTGCTCACCACCCACGCACGCTAGCAATATCTCATCGTAGGACCACCAGCAGAGGACGTCACTTCCTATGAGCACTTATTGCCAGGCATGTTTGTGGATTGCATCTCTCTAGCCCAATGTCAATCCACCCGGGAGTTTGCTATGCTGCAAATATGCTTTAATGTTATCGTACCATTCTGGGGTGTCCGCAACATCAACAGATGCCACGTGTTCTGCTTAAGTGATACGTTCTACGCATTCTATGATCGCAGTTGGTAGGTTCACCAAGGAATGCGATGGGATGTTTAATGCGAGGGTAGCTAAGGCATCTGCTATGCCATTCTCAATGCATGGCATGTGTTGCATATCAGTGGTCATGAATTATTTCAATAAAACCTTTGCTAGGGTGCAGTAGGGTTGTAGATGCGTAGCCTTGCAGGTGTAAACTTCGGTGATCTGATTCACACCTAGTTGTGAATCTCCCTGGATCGCCAGGTGTTGTACATGCAATGCACAGGCAGTTAAGAGGCCTCTGAGTAGCCCCTCGTATTCCGCCACATTGTTAGTGCATGGGAATGCAAAGCGATAAGAGGACGGGTACATTTCCCTAGAGAGGAATGTGATTATGGCAGCGATGCTACCTCCTTGCATGGTTGAGGCACCGTCGAAGTGTAAGGTTACCTTGAAATGTGGTGGGACGATGGTGACATTGCTTACATATTCTTCTAGGAACTCGTTGTCGATGACCACCTGGTCGTCAATTGGTGAGGCCGTAAGTTGGATTGCTATGGCTTGGCCTTTTGTCGATGATTGGCTCACATAGCGTAGATCAAATTCTACAGTTATGGCCTTCCATCAGGCTATGCTGCTGCCTTCATATAGGTTGCTAGTGATAGCCCGGAGTACATTGCTTTTGCAAATGATGTTGGTTGTGCTGCGGAATAGGTAGTGCCGCCACCTTTTTAGCGCAAACACTAAGGCTAGGCAATTCCTTTCCACCTCATTGTATTTTTCCTCGTGTGATATTAATGCGTGGCTCAGGTCATACATTGGTATCTCAGAGCCATTGTCCCACTTTTGACATAATAGTGCCGCTATGGATGCGTCAGAAGTGGCGAGGTATATGAAGAAGGACTTGTCCCTATGCTGCGGGTACACTATTGGTAGGTGCAAGAGTTCTTTCTTCAGGTTGTCAAAGGCTTGTTGACATTGGACTGTCCACTTGAAGTCAACCCATTTTGTTAGAAGATGTTGCATGGGGTGTAACTTATCGATCAATCTTGCTATGAACCTTCGAATGAATTGCACTCTGCCTTGTAGACCATGTAACTCTTTTAGGTTTATGGGGGGCGCTAAGTTGATGATAGCTTTGACCTTGTCTGGGTCCACCCATATTCCAGCCTTCGATACTACAAACCCTAACATGCGCCCGATCTTTACTCCAAAGACGCATTTCTTAGGATTGAGACATAAATCGTACCTTTGATAGCACTTGAGGACTAACTCTAGGTCACGTGGGTGATGGGCCTCCTCTTTGGACTTAACGGCTATATCGTCTACGTAATCATTTAACGTTTCTAGGATGTGGTTACTAAAAATGTACGTCATGGCTCACTAGTATGTTGCCCCAGCATTCTTGAGGCCAAAGGGCATCATGGTATAGTAGAAGGTTCCCCATGGAGTCATGAAGGTTGTTGATAGCTGGTGTTTTGGGTTGATGCAGATTTGGTTATATTCGGAGAAGCCATCCATGAAGGATAGCAAAGCATGCCTAGCCGTGGTGTCGATGAGTTGATCGATGTTCGGTAGTGGAAAGTTATCCTTGATCATTTCCTTGTTCAAATCTCAGAAATCTATACACATTCATATCCCTCTTGTTTTCTTCGAAACCACAACGATGTTGGACACCCACTCTGAATAGTCGATTGCGCGGATGAAGCCTGCTCGGTATAATTTAATGATCTCCTCCTTTGTGGCTAGCACGATTTCTGGCTTGATTTTATGCACCTTTTGCTTGACTGCCTTCATGTGGTATCTATGACGATATTATGCTAAATTAACTATGGATCTAGACCTGGCATATCTTCATAGGACCATGCGAAGATGTCAATGTGTTCTTGCAAGGTTTTAACTATGCCCTCATATATTTGTGTGTCTACTAGAGAGCTAAGTCTTAATGTCTTTACCTCCCTTCTTGTAGAGGTTACAGGTATCTTGACGAGTAGATCCTTAGTTACATCTCCGGCCTCCAAATTTAGGACATGGACCAGGTATTTGGGCAAATCTGGGGATGTTTCTAAAGTTTCTATAGTATCGATTGTAATCGACTCCCAGTTGATCACGTCGGGGTTTAACTGTCTTGCGAGCTTTCCTTGTGGCCCTGTTAATATTAGAGGTGTGGATAGGACATGGTGGGTTTCCATTTCTTGCTTAACCTACCATCACAAGATGAGAGCCTGGGTCAGGGTCACCAGAGATTGTGCGGAACATAAATCTACAAAGAAACATCGAGATGTGACTTGCTAAATAAGGTGATGTAAAGATTGAGGGTTTGCTTGCTTAGGGTCCTGGCGTATCACCTAGGCACAGGGATTTAGGATAGTTGAAGACATAGACATCATTGATGTAAATTACGAAGTTGTATATGGATGCTGAACCACTAGTTTAAATGTCATTTTGTGTTGCCATATTGTGACATGCAAAGTCTTGCTATGCTAAATAATGATAAAAGAGATAGAATTGCGAGCATAAGACGTATTGGGCAGTTAATGTGGGAATGAAGGCATGAAACTGTTAGGGACTATGCTATCCTTATGTCGAGGCGCGCTAGGTGATTGCTGACACAAGAAGCATAATTACTTCGTTTGACGTCATTGCAGACTGTGACCGTTACTAGTTGAAATTGTTATCTTTGAGCCTTAGGGAATGTAATCATGCCGGGTTTGTTGGCCTAAGGTCTTTTCGGACCTTCAATCGAAAACAAACATTATCATATTATTTTTAGTTTCGAGAAGGCCAGTAACTGACTTGGAGCGTGCTGAGGTTTAAATGCTAATAGTGTCGTGATGTCGTGGTGAGCATGCTACATCGCCTGCTGCCCCCCGCCTTAATCAGAGAGAGAGAAAAGAAGTTTCTCCATTTTGCTATTACTGCCATAAATAGGGGTTGAATCCTGGTAATTTCGCTATTTTTGCTCTAGAAGCACATAATCGTTGTCGGAGAACTTTCGCGATTTCAGGGCATGGAGTCACAGTGTGAATCCATATCGAGGCAAATTTCTAAGGTAAAGGTTGTAAATCTACTAGCAGGGCTATGGCTCCCAAGACTCAGTTGGTGCTCGTGAAGGTCGGGGAGGTGAAGCAGTCCTTCAGATGTGGGCCACGAGCATGCGTTTCAGCGCGGGAGGGCACACTATTGACCTAGTGAGTTTTATACGTCTCTTCCATTCCTTTCTCCTTGCACCTTCTACCCTCTTCTGCTCTTGTTTTATGTCTCATTTATTTTGCTACTGGTATTTTCTGTGGCTGCATCATTTTGGCTTTGGTGCTGTCGTAGTCTTGCTTTCTTTCGGTCATCACTATTGTGCAAGGGTCTCGTTATGGTTACATGCAAGGCCATTACTTCCATGGCTGTGAGACCAAGGTCCTTTTAAACTGCTGAACTGTGAAACCTTTGGGAGGGGGTTTAGTTACGTATGACATAGGCACGTGTTCTGTTTGGGTCTAATATCAGTTATCTTATTGCTACACCAAGTTACTTACATGTTCTTGCTACGCTAGGATTTTTCATCTTTGTTGTGCTATGATGAACAAGGATCATGTTATGCTTCACTTATGGTTGGCTAGGCGTTGCTATGTTGCACACGTATTATGTTCATATTTGATGTCACTGTCTGCTATTTTCGTTATGTAGGGTAGGGCCAAGGTCTAGATTGATCGTTTTGGATCTAGAAGGACTCTTGTGTCATGTAGGCGGGCCTATGGCCAACGTTCCCCCTCCTTCGATATGTTTGGGAGGTCGAGCGATTTGGTTTAGGGATGGGACACAAGACTTCCTGCAATTCCTCCTCAGCTAGTTTAGTCTCATGGTTTGGTCCTCCTCGGATGAGGCATGGGCATCCAGTATGATAGAGGCTTTGCTGCCAAGGGCAAATCGGGGCATCCTGAGATATCTTTTTGATGACACGACTTCAGGCAGGTTGGGAGGAGGGTCTTCCCCACACTCCATAGGGTTGAGGTGCTTGGCCTAGATTTGGGACATGCCAGAATACCAGTGTTATCATCCCTTCAACACGTTGTACCTCGCGCGCCATATGGCGACGTATTTTCTGAACCCACAGGGGACTATTTACTGTGTTGGCAGGTGAGTTCACATCTTTATTTTGATGTGTGACATTGGCTATGCTCGGCTGAGTGTTAATAGCGTGCACTTGTCATCAGGTACTATCTTAATGACGATGGGGTTCATGATCAGCCAGATGAATTGGCCACGGCACAACTAACCCTACAGGAATTTGCCTCTGCCAAGAGCTTGCGAGCGGGCGTGATTGCTTTTTGTGGGGAAGGATACCATTCCCACCTACACATGCTCACCTCTTTCTACAATAATATTAGGATGAAAGGTTGGCTAGACAAGGAGTGGAGGGAACCTTGTAAGCAAGTTATGCTTGAAATAGTCTTAGTGGCTAAACTCCCACTATTCCCCTCACTGTATAGGCCTGGTGGGTTAATAAGTGGGTGTCATTTTTTGTTTTTAAGGTATGCTTTGTGATTATTTCCACAAGAGCGAAGAAGCCTCGTGAAGTGATAGTGGTGACTACCATAAGGCAAGGGGGAAACATCTACTTCAAATACGGTGAGGTATCAGCAAGCTAGAGTTTGTTGGAACGAGAGGCTCTAGGCCCCTTACTCAGAAGAATCCAGATGGCCGAGCTTATGGATTTGTTTATGGCACCGAATCCAGGCGTTCCTACATCCGAGATGCTTTCCATGGTCAATTCCTTTTCTAGGTAGGCGATTCGCTTTCGCACATACGTGCAAGGTGTGTGGATGGTCATTGACATCAATGACCAACTATTTACAGATTTTTTTGGCATTCCTAATGATGGCGCCAATGTGATGTTGAAGGGCAAGCAGAAGTTGATGCTCCATAAGTAGCATATTGAGGAGTGGCTGAGGCTCACCAAAAAGTGGAAAGGGTTCCCTATGGAAAAGCTTAAGGACGGTCCTGCCATGGGGATATACTTGGTCTTTCATGCTCGTGCATTCCCTCAACTGCTCACCCAAGGAAAGGTCTTGGGGCTTGAGTAGGCTTGGGTAATGCAGGAAGTCATGGAGGAAGGGGCCCATTATAACTAGGCCAAATTCCTGTGTAACAGCTTGCAGGCTGAGATTTTGGGGCTCCGTGAGCAAACGGAGTCCCATTCTAACATACACTACACCTTCTACATTGGTTGTTTAAAGCGATTTTTGGAGTTCCTGGTGGTCCAGGAGGATGGGGTCTGGTCCAAGCTGGATCGTGACCAGATCCCCAAGCCATGGATTCGACAGGTCTTTCGGACCATGCAAGCGCAGGCTCCCTCAAAGGTGGTCGGAGATTCATTTTCTGTAACAACTAAAGGTCTGATGGTTCGTAGCGCTTGTGGCCAAGACAGCATAAGGGAGACTTCCCCTACCATACTCGGCAATGTGACCCAGGGTGATCGTCTTATGGCTGAGGCCGTTCTTGACAAGCTATGGAGAAAGAGATCTCCCCCTGCTAGGTAGAGCCCTCATGAAGATGAGCGACGACTGTGGTTCAAGTTGCGGCGAATGCCACACCCCATTGGTGAGCGTTTAGAATGCCAACTATTTCATGCTTAGCTAAGTGGTGCTTTGTGGCATGGTATCAATTTTGAGTTAATCAACTTTGATTTATTGTGTGTATACCCTTTGGGAACAATAGAAGAAGAAGGCGAAGAAGAAGGTGACAAGGAAGTGTCGGCCCTCAGATCGAGGGTGACAAATAAAGACACAGGGGGCCCAGCTTTGGAAGAGAGGGCCCTGACTAGGGATACTGGGGCTCTTGTCTCTGGGGTAGGGGCTTTTGTCATTATGGAGCCTCTTCCTACCAACGAAGAGGTATCTTCCCAAAATAAAAAAGGCGTTCCCCTCCTAAAAGGAAAAGCACCAGTGGTTGAGGTAGGAGTTCCTATGGTCCTGGTTGGGCCTTCTATAGAACCTACCACAATTGTCTTGCACCAGCATGATGCAAGAAAACAGCCGAATGCTGGTGAGTTTAGGCTTTGGATGTACCCTACCGTAGTCCACTTTGGCTGTTGCTGTCATGCTAAATTATGTAACAGGTGCTACCGTTGATGTATCAGGACCTTCTCTACCCCGAACGTAGTCATGGGCTGAAATTCCTGACAAGTTTACATTTGTTCAGGGGCTTGATGATGACATGATCAAACACCTTCAACAGGCGGATCCTCATGTGGGTGAGTAGGAGTGTTGACAGCCCCTATGCTGCTATGCTACAACTCTGGAACATATTGATTTATGTTATGTTGACATGATTGCTATACTTTCTATAGCTTCTCGACTCAAATGGGACCTGGCTCAACCTATGGAAATTGACACGGTGCCCACACTCTCATCCGACATGACTGAAGTGTCTCATCATGTATTTGAAGAGGCCTACAAATGCATCTTACACTTGGCACGCTTCCTACGGGAATGTAGACGTACCAACGAGGAATTGTGGAAATGGACCCATAGGAGCGAGCAGAGAGAGACGGAACTGGCTACCGAGGTGGAGAACCTCAAGTCGAGGATTGATTTTCTCGTAAACTGTAGTCTCGACCCTATGGAGTCACAAAGGGCTATGGTCGATCACGCCAGATTTTGGACTGTTGTCTGTTAGAACATAGAATCCACCTGCAAAATAGTCGAACAATAGATGTAGATGAATTTGCTGGCCCAGAAGTGCCAAGATATGAAGGACATCAGTGCCAAGATCTTCGAATGGGGGAAGGCCCAGAGGGACCACAAGTATACATACAAGCAAGAAAAAGAAACCCATCAAAGGCTGTATAAAGATGCTGCTGTGGAGGCATTCTCATATGAGGTGTTTGTGAAGTCCATCGGCGCTTCTGAGGCTTATGCCAAATTTAAAGAACAGGTGCAGGTCACGGAGTCTCCAGATTTGGAGGTGACCCTTCCTACAGGGGAGACCGCCACCACCTCCCTTTCCCTGGGGCCTCTAAGATGGACAACTTTGGAAAGGGAGATACGAATGCTGAACCTAATGACAGGCCTTGGATGAATATCTCAATGGAGGAGATTGAGCATCATCTCAGGCTTGGTCTAGACCAGATACCCCTTGTGACGAACGTAGGCTCCCCTCAGGTTAGTCACTTTGATGCTTTGCTATAGCTGTCATTTATCGCATTTGTTGCCCATACTAACTACTTTATCCTTTTGGGTGTAGGCTCTTAACGAGAATGTGAGGCCCGTGGAGGGAAGGAATGAGGTGTCGATGGGGGGCAATATGGGAGCAGATGTTGTGCGAGTGGATGAGGTAGAGACAAACGACAAAGGCAATGCGAATAGGGATAGCTTGTGAGAGCATGAGGACAGACTCCCCCTCTCTTTTTTTCGGACGAGTTTATAGACACTACTAATAGGTGAAAAATTTTGACAGAAATGCAAGACTCTAGAACAGAAAACCGGTTTCATGTTATTATGTGTGTTATGTGAAGTTTTTGTACTCTGGTATGCTAGTTTCAGGCCATTTCGGGCCGTTTGTTAGTTTTAGGCCATTTAGGGCCATTTGCGTAATGAATAAAGCAAAGGTGATAATGCTAGTTTTAAGCCTTTTTAGGCTGTTTGTTAGTTTTAGGCCATTTCGGGCTGTTTGCGTGTTGTGCCGAAAAGATGACACCTTGGTGGGCTAAGTAGGAAGTGAATATGTGAGGATGGCGACTGGGTGAGAGGTCGCAAGGCTGCTATGCTATGCGTAGCTATCTCCTGACCTTTCGTGGGTTGATAGGGATGTAAGGTCGAGGCATTTTGCCAGGGCCTTCGCTTGTGCTACTGTCCTCCGCTTGAAAGGGCAACACCACCTAGACGTTTTCTACCTGGGGGTCGCTTTGTTGGGCCGATCCCTTCACTGTATGGTTAGTGCATGCATAAACAGGCACTTCATCTTTAGAGGTTATAACCTCTAAACCTTGCTCTATGTTCAGGTTACTAATTGCTTGCATTACCACCCCATCGCCATGGATTATCACCTCTCTACCCTCGTATGATAAGTGGATTTCCTGGTGTATAGGCGAGGAAATTGTCCCATTTTGTGCTAACCATGATCTTCCCAAGATTAGGTTAAACCTGGGCATTTCTTGGACTACGATGAATGTTGCATTTGTGGGGAGCTCATTCCTTGCTACGAAGTTTACATGAACTATGCCTTTTACTAGGATAGGTGCCCCGTTGAAGGACTGTAGGCACGATGTCGCTATTGGTTTGATCTGGTCGACCAACCCCAGTTTCTCTATGATAGGCAAAGAGATGATGTTTGTGGCTACTCCATCATCAACATGCACCCTTCGGATTCAGTACTGATTGACCCAAATTATGATGAAGAGAGGCGTCGTAGTCACTTGGCCCTTTTCAAGATCTTCCTTAAGGGCTTTGTTGCTAAAAGTTAGTGGAGGTGCGGATTCCATGGGTACGAAGGTGAGTATGACTGAGTGGATTGTTTTCTCATCTGCCTGCATGTTTTCATCGATCAGGATTGCTGTTAACATGTGGACTAGAGCCTTGTAGTGAGGGGAAGATACCATGACCAAGTCATATAAGCTTATCGTGGTATTTTTCTACCTTAGGGTTTGCCCAACCTAGGTTAGGGCATTCAAGAAGTCTTGGCCACTTGTCTGTTTGGCACCCTCCTCCTCAATTTGTCCTAGAAGATGAATCTCTTGAGGGGAGATGGCCCCAGACCCAGGTTCAAATTTTCATTAACAGGATTTCATAGGTTGTGTGCTTGCATTGACCTTCATCCTTGGTGACAAAGGTTAAATTTAAAGGGAAAAGGTGTAGTTTTAGAGATTTTTTTGATGGTATTTCTCTTCGGCACCTCGCCCGTCAGGTAGGTTTCTCGCATTGTAGGGAGAGGAAGTTGTTTAATGTTGTTGAGGGAGGTTGTTGAAGACGTTGGACTCCTAATGATGAATGGAGCCAGAGGTGTTAGCGGACGGGGTTGCACGACCCCGCCAATGGGTGGTGCAGAGGTAGATGCTCTTGGTAGGACTTTCAGGTTGAAGGGCGATTGCAGACTTGGACCGTTCATTGGTGGCATGGGCGTACTATGCTGAGACACGTGAATCACAAATGGTTGGAAGGATGGCATGGGATCATTGTCAATACCTATGGCATTAATTACGTAACTAGCGTTGTTGGGGTTGAGGGGGTCACTATAGATGTACATGGATTGGTTTTCAGGACTTACTAGGCTACTTTCATCTAGCACCAAATGCCCTAGGTCAATCAATCTTTGGATGTCATCTTGCAACGATAGACAATAATATGTGGTATGACCACATAGTTGATGGTAGTCACAAAACCTATCTAGTCTAAAACCTTTAGGGATTGGAGGTTCGTTGGGTAGGGCTAAAGAGGGATTTCTAAGGAGCTCGCAGTAGCGTCGATGCCTCATGTTTGCTTCTTCTGACATCCTTTTATGTTGAATGTATCCTGCTGCTAGCAGTTGCTTCAGGAGTTTTGAATGTTTGAGCGGCAGCGGAGTATATTTTGAATGATCTTTACATTTGAAATTAGGTTTAGTGTATGTTGATATCTCAAGTGCGGGGGTGGCAGGTTGTAATGCTTGGCCTGGCTTAGGCCCTGAGTTGGCTGTAGGTATGGTCAATTTCTTGTTATTCTTGTTTCCACTATTGTTGTGCTTGGGCTTAGCCTCAACTGCCATGGTGGCCACCATGGTCGTTGGGGCCTTACCTTTATCCTTCTTTGCAAAACTATTCCTATAAGTGACATAAGCTGGGTCTTTACTCACCTCGGCTGTGTCTTGTATGCTTTTCGTTTGAGCAAAATCTTGACTAAGTGAGCGTGGAGCAAGGTAATATAGTTTTGACTTGATGAAGTCATTCACTGCACCTTTAAAGATAGCTAATAAATGAGCCTCCGCGATAGGTTCACGGATTTCATTAAGGGTTGCGCTCCATCGTTCAATGAATTTTTGGACTGTTTCTAGTGGGTCTTGCTTCACACTCATCAGCTGATCCAGTGTGGTTTCTGGCTTCAAGTTATACTTGAACCGTGTTACAAACTGAGTCAAGAGTTCTTCCAAAGTTGAAATGGATGAACGTGGCAACGTGCAATACCAATTTAGGGCTTTCCCGGCTAGGGACATGGCGAAGACATGAATGATCATATGCAGCCATTGTTGCAACAACAAAGACTCTGACTGAAATGTGATGAGATGTGTGTTGGGATCTCCTTCTCCATCGTACTTCATGAAGTATGGGAGGGACATCTCGGGTGGTAATATCAAGGCAGGGATTGCAGGGTTGACAGGGTTGTCTTGGTAAAAGTCCATGACTCGTACCGTATCGGACCCAACAGCTTTGAGGCATTTTACTTCCTCAGTTAGGGTTTGAATAAGCTGAAATGCTTGGTCCAGACCTAGGGATGTTGTAGATGGCTAAGAGACTGCAAAGGCAACCCCCACAGGTGGCATGGTAACAGTGACAATTTAACCCATCGGTTGTGCCGTTGGGGCTACCCCTGCTAAAGGTGTTGTTTGCATTGTCCACCATCTGGTGGGTGGTATCATCGGAGTGGTAATAGTGGGTTGAGCTACTGGGTAGGCTACTTGGACCACCAATGGGACCCCCCATGGCCCCGCGCTAGGTTATGCCATTTGGGGGGTCGAGTAGACCTGAGGGAGAGTGTAATGAGACATCTGTGACGGTTGTGGAATAGACGAGGAAGCGAACGGAGGCCATCATGTGGATGGGCCTGGGCCCATCATAGTGGGTGGGATGGTTGCATATGTAGAAATTGGTATGGGAGTTAGGTGTAGTTGTAGAGTAGGTACGGTGTGGACATGCGGTAGAGTAGCCATGATAGGTGTGTTGCGTGTTGTGGTAGTGTGTTGATAAATGGATTGCGATGGCACAGTTGCTATGGGTGCAATCAGGCGATAGGGGTGATGAGGTGTTGGGAACATAGCATGGCTACCCATTGCAGTTGCAGTTGCAGATTGCTAAAGCATAGACGCGATGGCGAATAGGGTGGCGATAGGCAACGGGTTGGCCTAGAAGGACTGGGTAGGCGGGACAGGAATGGGGTTGGCTGGGCCTCCCTCGTTAGATTGGGAGTCGAGTTCCTCCTATCCATCCTGAAAGGCATCATCTTGGTTGGATGCTGTGTCTTGTTGCTCCCTAAGCCTTGTCAACTGGATTAATTGATCTAGCAGCCTTTGGTTTGCTTGTGTCAAAGGCAGGGAAATACCCTGGTTAGGAACGAATTCCTCCCCATTGCAGTAAGCAAACTCAAAGCTACGTTTTTCTTTGAGTTCATGTAAATATAAGGGTAGGTTAGCCTACACCTTCATGCAAAGGACATTATAATTCTTTTGTTGCTGGGCTAGGCCCTTAGGTCCTCAGTTTTGGATCCTGAGAGACCAACGTGCTTCTGGTGTTGGATTCAATTGTTGTTCAGCACCAGTAGTGCCTCGGGCTGCGAAGGGCACCTCCATGTTGGAAATATCAACAGCAGTGAAGGATGAAGTCATTGTTAAGTAAGTGATTATGTGAAAATGCTAGAAATATTATGCAAAAATGGTGGAAAATGCAGAAGAACAAAAGGATTAAAAAAAATGAACACGGGTGGCTTTTCATCTTGCAGGATCCCGAAGGGACCGTCGAGGCGACCAACCTATGCCACACAAGATGGAAATAATCTCAAAGGGTGTTGTGTTTTTGCCTGTGCTGGCTACGGTGTAGGGTGCATGTCAGACTACTATAGAAGGAGCAAGTTAAATCACCATCAGAAGGCCTATTATCTCGTAGGATCCCAGAGGAACCGTCGAGGCGACCGATCCACATTGCACGATGCGCAAACAACCACAAAGGGTGTCGAGTTTATGCTAATGCAAGTTGGGGTGTGGAAGGCATACGAGACTACCATAAGATGAGCAAAATAACTAGCAACCAAGTAAGTTTCATGTCTCGTAGGATCCCAGAGGGATCATCGAGGTGACCAGTCTATGCCACACGGAATGAGGTACAGAATGTAGGTGAGACAACCATAGGATGGGCAAGTTAACTAGCAATCAGGCAGGTTTTATGTCCCGCAGTGTCCCGAAGGGACCGTCCAAGCGACCGATCTACACCACCTAGGGCAAGGTGTAGTACACATGTAAGATGACCATAGAATGAGCTAGTTAACTAGCGATCGGAGGCCTTGTGTTCGATGGGGCTCTGGAGGAACTGTCGGGGTGACCGATCTACGTCGCACAGAACGCAAACAACTGCAAGAGGGTGTCGCATCTACGCTCATGTGTATCAGGGCACAGAAGGCTCATAGAACTACCGTGACACATGACAAAGGAACCAAAAGTCCCTCCTTCTAGCACCAGAAAACTGTAGCGATCGAAAACGTCGATGGTTGGAAGAACGCCAAGGTCGGCGGACACAACAGTTCCAACATCGTGCCTGCGAGAGGGCGGTGCTGGGTGTGTGCAAACATGGGGTGCCTTGAATGGTCTGGTTGATCAAACAGGGACTTACATCAGCATTAATATAGCCTTTTGCAATATAAACTATACGAGTTGCGAGATGGTGCTTATGGGTAATTATAGCGAGAAAAGAAAGGGACTAAAAAAATGCAACAACGATGCAAAATAGTGAATAAACGTAAGTGTGACAATGATATGAGACGATGCTTAAAGGTAACCAAAATAGAAATAATACAAGGAAGCTAGATAGTAAATAAGAAGTAACATAGATACAGTTAGGAACATGCACTGCTTCAGAGCTACAAATCTATCCGATCAGGGGGTGGCACAATTGGTTGCACAACATGATGGAGTGCATAAAGTTTCGAGAGTGACCAAAGTGTGCCAGGAAATAGGAAATAGCTGTGCACTTGGGCACAGACTTCATGTATATACAATGCAGGTGGGATCATACCAAGGTGGTAGAACGAGACCCTGGGCTTTATGCCAGTCGAGAGAGGTTCCTTTTATAGATTGCTGGCCTCTCCTTTTCTTTCCCTTATTGTGAGATTATAGGTATTTCTCTTTGTTTGTTTCAGTCAAGGAGACTTTCCTTTTCTTTTTTTTTACAAACCCTTTTTTGTGCTATTTGACAGGCTATTTATAGGGCTAAAGGTAAGCAAAGGTGACTGTTTGAATACTACGTTGTCGCAGACTTGTGCTAACTTACTAGCGTTACTCGAGCCATTTGTGACCATTGAGATTGCAAGACCATTGTGATGCGAGCAATAACTATGATCCTACTACATTGTGACTACACCGCAAAGTCCTAGAGGTGTGTGCCAACGGTTCGATTGAGGTGGAGTGCATTGATGTCACATGGTCACCTACCTGCCGTGCTGTGTTTTGCGACGTGGCTTGCTTATTGTGGCATAGCACCTTGCCCTGTGTCTTGTCGTATGTCACATACTTGCTACATGATGCTACGCTACGTAGCATAGCGACTGGGATAGTTTTGCTGATTTTCAACTTATTCTACCATAATGCATGTTCTGTGGACTTTGCTGATTTTTCCTTTCGAATTGCCTTCTGTTCCTTTCTGCAGGATTGCTACGCCTTGCTGCGCCATGTAGCTTAGCATAGCGTAGCAGCAGACATGGTCTACCACTTCCTAGCAAAAAGAAACATCACTATAGAACTCGAGATTGGATGAGGGAGGTGAGTAATGAAGTTGTTGCTATGCTACGCCATATGTCATCGTGTAGCATAACATCTTGTTCCGCCATTGTTTTTTGAGGCTTGCTACGCTACACATTGTAGCGTAGCAGGCTTTGTAACTTAGAAAACTTGTTGAACTGCTTCTCTTGTGCACCTAGGCTACTATCGCTGATTCTGGACACCATTTCTGAGCAGGCTGCCAGTTGTTCAGACTACTTTGGAGGGAGGGCGAGTTGGTATAGAACTCACCCATGCCTAAAGTTGAAAATTTACCAAATTGGCCATCCTAGACTCAGAACGTTCTTTTCCCGATGGACTTCCATGGTATTGTGTGGACTCCAAGAGCCTGGTGAGGCTAGGATGACCCCGCATTTTTTTAGGGTATTTCAACTAGGCTACAATGGGGCTGCAATGTACCATGTAGTGTAATTGTGCCTCTCTATCGGTGTGGTGTGCTCTAGGTCTCATTCACCCATGAAGCTAAGTGTCAAGATGCCAAAATGCCAAATGCCAAAAAAATGAAAACACTAACTGCCTTGCTGGGGAAGAAGTGGAAGTCTCTCCCCTTGTTTCTATCCTCCTTTCAAAAGAGGATGCAAAGGTATTTATATGGCTAGGGTTAGCCCAAAATGTGGATTAGGTGCCATGTGGCAGTGTGGTGGGTGGGACCATGCTATTTGCTACACTTGTCTTGTGTTATGCACATGATCTATGCAGTGTAATAGCACGTAACAATATGTAACAATGTGTAACAGTGCATAGTAGTGTGTTACGCAGCGTAAAAGGGTGTTACGCTATGCTATGCTATGTAGCGTAGCAGGGTGTAGTGTAACTGCATGTAACAACATGTAAGAACAGGTAACAACGTGTAACAGTGCTTAATAGTGTGTTACGTAGTGTAATAGGGTGTTACACTATGCTACGCTATGCAGCATAGCAGGGTGTAGTGTAAGAGCACGTAAAAATGCGTAACAACACGTAACAGTGAGTAACAACGTAGCAGGGCATTACGCTATGTAGCGTAGTAAGGTGTAGCATAACAGCACATAACAACATAGCAATGTGTTATGCAGCGTAACAAGGTGTTACGCTACGCTACACTATGCAGCGTAGCAAGGTGTAGCATAACATCACGTAACAATGTGTAACAGTGTAGCAGTGTGTTATGCTACGCTACGCTATGTAGTGTAGTAGGCATTTTACGCTGTGCTATGCTACGATACACAACATAAAACCTTTGTAGAAAGTGCTATCATTCTGACACTTAGCCAAATTTGTAGTCGTCATGTCGAGACCCAAAATTTTGTGGTGTTTCAAACCTCATACATGTGTCACCTACTGAATTACATCCTACATAGATCACATGGCCATTCCAATGTTGGGGACTAGATATCATAGGACCCATTACACCTAAGCCTTCTATAGGACATAGCTTCATTATCACTACAACCGAATACTTTACAAAGTGGGTAGAGACTATTCCCTTGAGAAAGACCACATCTCAAAAGGTTTGTCACTTTATCCTAGATAACATAGTAACAAGGTTTTGTTCTTCTCATGACTATTGTGATGGACAACGGGCCACAGTTTAGTAGCACAGAAACCAAGACCTTTTATGATAGCCTTGGCATTAAACACTTTTTTTCATTACCATACTACCCACAGGTGAATGGTTAGGCAGAGGCAATAAACAAAGCCATCATTAAACATCTGAAAAAGATGCTTAGTAGGAGTAAGAGGCAATTGAAACACCACTAATTTTGGCCTAATACTTTGAAGCGAGAACAACTTGGATCCTTTCGAGCTTTCAAGAGGTAAACATTTGACTAAGGCATGTAACTCACGCTAAGCTTGTCAAGCTAGCTTACCCTTAGCATGAGCAACTCCAACGACTCCAAAATCAAGTTAAAGATGGTCCAATCTAAGTGTGCAAGCCATCCTCAAGGATCACTATTATCCACTTCAAGTTTCAGCATTCAAGAGTTCAGAATTTTGGGCCAAATTACACAAATTTTCCCAGGTCACTCTGAGGTCATGCTGGCAGCATGAGTACAACGTGAGCAAATATAGAAACCTTAAAACCAAGGCAAAATGGTCTGAGTTCCAAGGTGCAAGTCATCCTCCAGGTTCATTGTTGACAACTTCAAGTCCCAGCCTCCAGAATTCCAAATTTCAAGTCCAAAATTGCAAGTTTTTGTAGCTCATGTTGAGCTCGCACTGGTAGTGTGAGTCCAATGTGAGCTACCAAAAGTGGTTAAAAAAAGGCACATCCAAGCTCAATTTTCAACTTGCAGATTACTCTCAAGGTCAACCATAGTTAAAAAATTTCAATACTCAAGAAACAAGAATAGCCACAAAACCACTCAAATGGATATCCTATAGCAGTGAATTCAGGGACCGATAAGTTTCAAGCGAGTTGGAGTTAATATCTCTTATTGTACATTATTGTTTTCATTGTAAATTTTCATCATTTGTGAGCTTACAAGCTCTTATGCTCCAAATTGTATCTGCTTCCATGGGTGTAAGCTAGATTGTGTAAGCCAATACACATTGTAAGATATAGTGAATCTAGTCAAGAACGTAGCCCGCCTATGCACATCCAATTGACACGTAGTTGTCCATCTAACACCTATCATATGATTTGTTTTCCTCTCATTTCTCAGCCATTGATCCATCTATGAGTTTCATAGTCGAATCTAGAAAAACCTAATAAATACCCCATCCATTCACATAAGCAGAGTTTGATGGCTTAGGAAACACTGACTAGCAACTTTTGGATACTCAAGCGCACCTGACTCTTAGCATCCAAGCACCTATAAGCATATCACCCTAGGGCTTAGCACTTGAATTGCCATTCACATGTGTAGCTACACTTTGACCGGTGCACATTCATTCTAAGCAATACAATACAGTTCATTTTTTCCTTCCATTATATTATATACTCTATTTGAAATTTAGTTTATGCTTTGTTTACAATACATTTCTATATACGCTCTGTTTGCATTTCGTGCACCACTATTCACATTTCCAGTTATGATAACCCTAGTGCAAGCCATAGCTTATGTTTGGGGAAGTCCTTGTTTGATTTGCATGCAGACCATCCAAGGCACTCTACCTTTGTTTTCTTTTCTAGCTTTCCCTCATGCTAAGGCATGGTCAGTTATGTCTTTCCAATAATTTTTTGGTGTTTGTTTCTCCCTTCCAGCCTTATGCCAACGATTTTGGTCAGTACAGTAAATTGGCGCTAGAAGGAGGGCTGAACTTGTTTACCATCCTGTCAAAACATTGATCACGTTACCTGTTTATATGCTATGCTAATCAAGTGCTAAAACTAAGACCCTACTTACACAATCCTCACACCAGAACAATATAACTTCATCTATGTGAAGATTCAAGCCAACCTGCCTATCGATCGCGTAGAAAGAGAAGCAAAGCGAAACTATGAGCTCATTTACAAAGGAGGTTGTGAGTTCACTTCCTCAGAATTTGATATAATCCCCCTTTCCAAACACCATCATCGACTCATATCTCAACTTCTCATGGTAAGGAGTCAAGCCTTATAGCCACCTTTGATAGAGCCTCATGGTGGAGATGATAAAGATGACTTTGTAGCCCAATCTGAGCATGGGGATTCATACGATATTGTTAGTCATCACACCCATACAAACCCATTATTTCAACCTTTCCTAGAAGAAATTATGCTTCCTCCTTCATCCACAAACACTCGAGCACTAGTTTCTTGACAAGAAGTACCTGCTTCCATTTCCACCTTCTCCATGCCCAACAACCAATTTGATACATCCATCTCCATCATGCTCCTGCAAGTATAGTCCTGAAAACCCCCTCCTCAAACTAATGTAGGATCAATCTTCTTACCTCACGTAATTGGAATGCCATTAGTTATACCAGCTTCCACATCCACCCATTACATACCACAAGTGCAAACCCATGAAGCACCATTAATTACTTCAACCCAACACGTTCAGGGTGTCACCTCACAACCTATGGTTGGGTAGTGGGCTTCACCAGCTATTTAGCAATACCAATCAACTCACTACAAAATTCCACACCCTGCAATCGCATCTCTGAATGTTGCTCCACAACAACAACCGATAATCCAATAGTCTCCCTTTCCACAAACAATGCAACAATCAAATTACTATCAATCACAATCCACTCAACCCATTGATCTACCTACTATCCAAGAGTGGGTACACACAAAAAAAAATGATGCACTTGTTAATTGAAGTAAAGCATCTTAAAACTATAAACACTAAGGAAGTCAAGGTGCTCGAGTTCTACCAAGATGATCAAATCAACCCTTCAGTACCATTGTTAACCTTACCAAAGGGGATCTCATTACCCCAGCTAACCAAATACAATGGAGAGGGAGATCCAAATGCCCACCTAGTAACATTTTGACTAGAATTTCTATTACTTTAGGCCTGACCTCATGTAATTCTGTGTGTATTTGCTATGTCCTTAACGGGAAAATCCTTAGACTAGTACTGAGCTTTACCCTATAACTCCATATCCTCCCTAGAAGATTTGTTACATTAGTTTGTTACTTGTTTCATATATAATCTAAAGCCAGAAGACACACTGGATAGCTTGATTTAGATCAAACAGGTGTCGTTAGAGCTAGTACAAAAATTTATCCAAAGGTGGAGTGCAATCTTGAATGAACTTCATGAGCCCATCCCTGAAACATACCTTCTTACCATCCTTAAGGCTACTGTGAATGACTTTATTAAATTGAAAATTTATTATTTGAGTGCTCGTACTTTGAGCTAAGCATTCATGCAAATTAAGAACATAGAGGAGGCGGTACAAACAAGTAACAACCTAGCTTACTTGACCTTTAGGAGCTAACATACAAGGAAAGATAAGGATAAATCCAAAAATGATGGTAGCAATGGTGGTAGAGACAGCCCAACCTAACAATCTAGGATAGAAAGGAAAACAACCCACTACTCCAACCAACTGTGAAAGAACTACACCTATGCCTACACCCGAATCTTCCTCAAATAAAAAAACCAACATGGGTCACACTCGTACATTCGAATGAAAGGATCCCGCCCAATATACACCCTTACCTATGAAGCCTTCACAATTGTTAGATCAACTTCTAAAGGCTGGGTTAATCAAACATAAACAAATGTCCCCTGCAGTGTCTCAAAAACATGATCGATTCTGTGAGTTGGCTAAGAACCCAACTTTAGCAATGGCTAATGAGCCTCCCATTCCAAGAGGCTTTAGATTGGATAGGTTTTGTGAATATCACCAATGGTGTGGACACAGAATTGACTACTGCTTCACCTTAAAATAGGATATACAACACATGATTGATAGGGGTGAAATAGTATTTGATGAGGCAAACCCAGTAAGGTCCCAAAACCAGCCCATGGGAGTCTACAAAGATCCTCTTAATACTAATGATGCACCATATGTGATTAACACTATCCATGTGGAGAATGGATAGGACATCTCATGAAAGCATTTTGTGATTTTCAAGCATTTAGAAAATACACCTACCTCAACATCTCCTCAAACTCCTTTCATCATACACGCGTTCCACGCACCACAAAAACCATTTTTCATTCACATACCCCTTTCCATCGAAGCAGAAACCACACCATTAGAAACCCAACCCAGTCCCTTTATGATCTAGGTACCAAAACACCCTGACATGCAACCCGCTACAGTTCCCCTGCAACCCTTACAAGAGCACCTTGCTAATAGGCTCACAAGAGAGCACCTAGAAAATAAACATCATGAGCACAAATTAGGACCCCCAAAGCCCATACTACTAANAAACATCATGAGCACAAATTAGGACCCCCAAAGCCCATACTACTAAATGTTGTTCCTATGGTTCCATCCACTGGTGAGCCTAGCACAAGTCATCAAGATAAGAACACCAACACTCACAGGGCCCCAAACTCAACATCCCTAGCTACCAATGCAAAAATCCCTCCACAAGAGATACAAATGCTGGGTCAAATGGACCAAGTCTCCATAGACAAGAGTGCCACAAATGATAAGGATCTAGCAACTGCATTGACCCAAGTCACACAGGCTTTGAAACAAAAGAAAACCTCCTTAAGCCTGTACGATCTAGTAATGACCTCATTGGTACATAGGGAAGCTCTTGTGCATATGTTGACTTCAATTCCTGTTAGTGAGGACCTTCTTGCAGATGAGCCATCTATCTATGCATTATTGTCCCCACAACCTCAAGAATCAAGGACCACATCCCTAGAATTTCTTGCTAATGACATTAAGCGAGATGAGAAAATGGGAGAGGTTACTATGGCTCCTATATTCATAACAATACTAGTAAACCATTTCAAGATACATAGGGTTCATGTTGATGACGGTGCAGCAACGAACGTAATACCCTTTCCTGTCATCAAGAAACTGGGGCTTACAGAGCAAACAAAACCCATAACAACTTCTTTCTTAAAATCATTTAGTGGTTCCCATGTCATGGTAAAAGGCATGGTTACCTTGGATTTCATAGCAGGGGACCAATTCCCCACATTGGCTGAATTCGTAGTGGTTGATGAAATGCTGGGATTCAATATGATTCTAGGACGTCCTTGGCTAGCTCAACTAAGAGTTGTATCCTCACCAATCTATCAAGAGATCCACTTACCTTATGAGGGTAGTGAAATCATCATACATGGGGATACAACAACATCACTCACTTCCTCACACTTCGGAATAGACTAGGGGTTAGAGGTTGAGTTCTCTGAGCCGAAAAAAGGAACCATGAGCATACTTCAAGACATGAACCAACCTTTAACTCATGATCCTACTAAAACTGAGGAAGCACTAGACAACACAGACATAGGAGCCATTTCCACTGATGTCTCTTGGTCGAAATTACACTTTGACATCACTAGTGAAGGGGAAGGTGAGTATAAGATCATACCTACATGCCCTACCCCTTACATCAAACTACAAAGGATTAAAAAGAAACTCAATAATTAGGGCGAACTACCATGCATCTAGAAAGACGTTAAACCACCAACCATATGGTATGACATTAAACTACTAGCGAATGTCTGCAATGACATTAAACTAGCCATGGTCAGAAATAGCTGGTTCCTTTTAAAGCTTGCTAAAACTGTTATTGCTTTCGGCCCCCTATGGCCTAAAACTGGTGATCCTTCCTTCTTTAACATAGATGTCACAGTCCATCATGACTTTAAACTGATGTACAAGGCCCGAAATGGCTTTAAACTAGAGCTTAGTATGTCACAAATTCACAAACTCTCTTTATGTTACGTTAAATTTTCATTTACATGTTACATGTTGCAATTTCACTTCATGCCTTTTCATTACTTTCCTTTTTTACAAATATTTCATTTACATTTTGTTCTACATTTTGGAGCATCATTTTACATTTAGCTACATGCATAAGTTCACAATATACCTGAGATAATAAGAAAAACAACAAAAAATATAAAAACAGAAAAACATATGAAAAATAAAAAAATATTGAATGTCAATATGGTAATAGAATTCCAACAGATTATGCCATGATTAGATCCATATCATTACATCTATCCATCATATATTTCCATTAAACATCCAAAAATCTAAAACATTAAATAGCTAAAGTTGGATTAATAGTAGGCTCATGTATCAGTACTAGGAGGGGGCTGGTCCCCAAAATCCTCCTCATCATCTGCTCTCGCTCCATCGGGGCTAGCTCCATCATTAACATGTCCCTATAATAGAAAAAAAAACAAAAAAATAGGTAAGAGTAATAAAATAAATCATGAATACAAAACCAAGAAAAATAGTAACACTAACAATAAAAACAATAAAACCATACAAAAGTAACCATCATAATAAAACATTCACAAGAGAGGAGGGCCTTAGACTAGCCTCCAAATGCCGTAGAATCTCCTCCTTAGGCACATTTGCCCAATCCTCTTCTAGGCCAAGATCAATACCAGCCAAGGTTTTACCCTTATCCACCGAGGTCCAGGTAGGGTGCTCAAGAGAGAACATGCCTATTGAAGCCTCCTTGGAAGTAGTGGTAATGGTTCTCTCAGGAGATCCCTCCACCTTGGTGCACTCAGCAAACCTATTGTAAGCAGGACACAAGCCTAGGCCATTAATGAACATTTCCATTCAATGATGTTCAACCAATTCCTCCTTTACCACTTCTTGTATTGGTGCTTGTGATCCTTTTGATCTTGATCCCACTTACATACTTTAGCAACAGAGGATTTCCAATCATGACATTTCCTGTTCAGCAAATCCATATGTGCCCTTTTTTTGGCTAAATCTCGTGTCGCCTATACTTTGACATTTAAAACTGTCCAGTAATGAGCATAGGTGATCTCAAATGTGTGCTAGGTACTATCACTAGACAGCCTAGCTGTAGAAAAATCATACCGAGATTGGAGATCCCTCTTCTCTTCTCTCTCTTTTTCCAATGTCTCCTTCAATGAGTGCACCTTATCCCATAGGTACTAAACCGAATGCCTACAAGTCCAAAGCGACTTAGCATTCTATACGATGCAACCAAAAACTGCATCATAAACCTTTCTAGGGACTTGTTCAATATTCCCTGGTAATTCAGGGAGGGCATTAATATGAGTAGCCTTAGAAGGATCCCATTGAAGCTTGGCACCTGTAGGTGTAGGTACCACACACATCAATCAGCTGTGGTTAAAAAAATTGAACGTAAAGAAACACAATAAACCCAAACATTTAGCATAATACATAACATACACATACCTAATTCTAGATGAGCTTGTTTTAGGTAAGCAAACACATCATTAACGATGCCTATAACAAAGTCCATTTTACTAGGCATCTCAGGCCATGGCCTTAGCTAGTTAGTGGAGGTGGGACAAGCATGGGAGGTCACCTCAATCGGGGCCTATGATCCTAACACCTCTACCATGGATGTATGCACTTCAGAAACCTTAGCATCTACCTACGGTGTTAGGAATAATCAAGATAATAAAAAAAAACACATAAAATTTAAAGGCTAAAAAAATATGGATTGAGCTAAAAGGAACATACCAAAAAGCCCTTTGATGCTCAACTTGGGCAGATCACCAAGTTGCAAAGATCCAACGAAGAAATCATCAAAGACACCTCTTCACTTGAATGCCTAAGTGCATCCAAAGCCTCTACAAGCTTTGTCCCCATGATTCTTGTTACATCTTCCTCTTGCGAGACAGGAGGTTCCTCGATTGCTTCTTCCCCCTCTTTTCCTTCTTCCTTTGGCCCTGTGACAACCACTTCTAGTTCAACCATCAAGGCCAAGGCTTCTCTCTCCCTCTCGGGACTTTCCTCTGATAACACCAGAATCCTAGTGTTAGTATGACATAGTATATACATACGTTTAATAAACATATAAACCAAAACACAATAAAAAAAATAAATATATAACAATAAAATAAAATACTTACCCTCCACTAGAAATACAAAGAAGATCCTCTTCACTCTTGGTGGTCTCACCTATAGGGAAGGCTCCCTTAGGTATTCATTTCTCTTCACCTTCGCCTAGGATCTCCCAACAGTCTCATGAATTAGACATTCAACCCCTTTAACAGATGTGTGCAGTATAGGCGGTTCCAATCCCAAGCTATCATAGAATGATGGGAACAACTAGCTGCACCCTCAATAGTAATAGACACTAATTCTTTGATGCCTTTGGGTGGGTCCTGAGATCTAGTGGTGCTAAAAAAATGGTGAATCCAGGGGCAGGACAGCTATGGATGATCCCTTAATATATAACGGTTATCACCATAAACTACTAGGAACTTAGCAAACATTCGTAGGTACCCTGTGAAGAAGGCAAACGTGAAATGGGATTTGGCATTGATGTTTGAGCGTAATCTGACAATCTCCCCATGAAAGCCAGATCCAAGAAATTGTGCCTAGTTATAATGCACACCCATCTCTAGGATTTCTTGTATGATATGCGTGGAGTCGATACTAAGGTTTCTTCCTTGAGAAAGAGATTTAGGGAATGCCCATGCCCCGAAAGAGGGGATACAAGAAGTTCACCTCCATTTGAGTATCATATCACATGGAAAAACCTTTGGGACCCCGAGACACACCTCACCAGTCTTCAAGTTCTTTTATGATTTGGCTTTCTTTAGTCGCTTTATCTACTGCCACTCTGGCGCCATCCATAGGCACGCCAAAGAGATCTGAAAGGAACTCATTAGTCAGATGGAAAGACACCATGACTTGAACCCACGTAGTGAAATGAGAGGCATCATCACTAAAAGAATAAACAATGGTAACCATTTCAGTAGCTAGAATATTAGGAGTTAGAGCAGTAAACAAGTCCATCAAACTCGCATGGGTATGACTGCTGATGACTAACTCAGAGGCCTTCGTCTACAACCATTGTTGTGACTGTTCTGTCTCTCCATACTTCATGAAAATAGTGGCCTCAGTACACCCTAATATGATGGTAACTTCATTAGAAGAGATAGCTGCTATAGTAAAAGAAAAAGAAAACATAGAGCGAAAGGTTAGAAAACATAGTACATGATGATGCAACAAAGAGAAAATGGAGTCTAGAGTGTGACCATTTACCATCAGTAAGTGGCATAGGCAGATTAGGTGCAGGAAGAATTGGCCCATTGGGGGACCAATCCTTATGCAACCAACCATGAAATTGACAACGTTCAAAAGCTCTTGAGAATTGCCTATGGTAGTCAACAATAGGCTCTCTTGTCTGGTCCAGTACCACAGCATGAAAAGTGGGGTCCACCATGAATGTCTCCAATGCTGTGCATGCTAAGGCAAGCCCACCATCATCATCATGCATCCCATTATAATCGAAATGAGGCCTACATAAAAGAGGAATATTTATGCATAGACAATGACATAATTTTTTAAAAAAATCAAAAATTAAGGAAAGCACAAAAGAGCATACCTTTCCACTTTATACACTATCCCAAGTGGGTTCTGGAACAACATATGAATATAGAAAGCTAGAAAAAGTGTGTTGCTATTGTTATAATGGCTACAAGTAGGTAGTTCCCATACACAAGCCAAGAGATGAGTAAATCTACGACCCTCAGGAGGGCCTCCCTCAACTATAAAAATTCTCTTATCTATGTCAGTAATGAAGGCAAGCATGTCTTGTGTAGATCTAGGCAACATGGTTTCAATGATATCACGAGCCAACTGCTCACTTAAATGAGACCATATAACTACTCTAAAATTTTTCAAAATAAATGACAAAAATGAACCAACATTGGGATGGAACCATATCACATGAGGCCCAATGCACATGTCATAAGGAGGTATGTCTGGTCCAAAGGGGCCAAACCAAGCAAGTATACCAATGAGCTCAATCACAAGGAGGGAAGATTTAGGCCCCCTACATACAACCAAAACCTTCGGTAAGTAAAGAGTCCAAGTGCTAAAAATAGTATGAAATCACATAAACCAAAAACACACATAAGCAACATTTAAATACATAACAGCACCCCATGAGACAAGGACATCAATATTTATTCAGTGTATTTAACGCTCGCTGGGGTACATTGAAATCATTTACAAAGTAGTTTGTTGTAAGCAACATAAAATGAACATGCAGGTATAAAACCATGAACATTCATAGATTCATAGAAATGTATTTAAATTTGTCCAAACAAGAAATAATAAACAACATAGACCTAAACACTAGTAGCCAATGAACATTTCAACAAATAATTTGCATCTTCATGTTTCAACTCAAACACCGCTCATGAGGGGGTTTCCTTGGTACTCATGCTGAGTTTCCCTAGTACTCATGCTAGGTTTCCTTAGTACTCATGCTAGGTTTCCCTGGTACTCACGCTGAGCATCCCTGCAGCACTCATGCTGAGCATCCCTGCACTCACACTGCTTTCCCTACAGCATGCCCTAAACTAAACTCATGCTGTCTACCCTACAACATGCCCTAAGCTAAACTCACACTTCCTGCCCTGTAGCTCATGCTGCCTTGCATTCATGTGGCCCTGGCACTCACGCTGTCTTAGCGCTCACGTTGCCCAGGAAACTAACCTTGCCCTGCATTCACGTTGGGGTTTTCCCCTAGAATGCATGCTGGGGCCTGCTCTTGCAGCTCACACTGCCCTAGAAATTACATGGCCCTTGAACTCATGTTGTCCTGGCGCTCATGTTTCCTAGGAAACTAACCATGCCTTGTAACTCACGCTGGGGTTTTCCCCCGGAATGCACGTTGGGGCCTATTCTTGCAGCTCATGTTGCCCTGGAAACTATGTGGCCCTCACACTGCCCTAGGAAATCTCACATTATCCAAGAAGCCCTAGCACTCATGCTGTGCTCGCCCCAATATGCAAAATGAGAATAAAAAAAATCTAACTTGCTCTAATCCAACTGTGCACACTCGAAAGACAACAACTAAAAAATACAATAAGCCACAAACCCCAGAAAAAATCCCTAAATCCCCAAAATAACCCAAAATCGAACTGAACATGTGGTAGAAAATGGCAGCCATGAGAGACCACACTTCCCTAGCTAACGCTATGTACGGAATGCTGGAGAGGAGAGGAAGAAACAAACCTATGTAGAGCTCCATCCCATGCTGGAATCATGGCTTGAGGGAGATGATGAAGTAGATCTTCACTCTCCTCCACAAATGCTAGGTTTTCTTTCCTATTCCCTTTTCCTTAGCTTGCTTTCCCTTTGCCCTTCATTGCTAGTCCTGTAACTCACGCTGTAACTCACGCCAATGCTCATGTTGTACTCCTTAGCTTGCTCACGCTGCAATCCAATGACCAAGAACTCACGCTAGCATAAATGATGCCCTTGTACCTTAAAATCCCTTTTTAACCCCTAATATTCATTCTAAATTATATTTATTTGTATTTTATTTTATCTTATTTATCTTTGTATTGTATTTATTTAATTTACCATGTTTCATGTTTAAATTTTGTTTTCATATTATTACATATGTCATCTTTATTTCATTCTTACATGATATTCCTCTTTATTTTATTCTTGTGGGATTAGCCAAAAATATTAGAGTTAGCAAAAAAATAATAATAAAAAAGGAGAAAAAAGAAAAAAGATTGAAATCAACAAAAATAAAATATATATATATATATATATATAAACATATAAAAATACATAATCACGCACATGAGAATTCATAAGACTTTAAAATCCCATAAATTCATCGTTTACAAGAAACATAGAAATTAGCAATGCTCCATACACGTATTCATCATACAACGTGACATGAATATTGTTGGCCTAGTACAGCCTAAAACTACCATATGGTCTAGGTACGACACTAAACTACTGCTACGTTCTGCAAGTTTGTCAGTACATAGATTAATTACCCAATTCTTGTTTACATTTAACAACACCTTTGTCAAGTAAATGTCACTCACTTCACTCCTGGTTTAAATTGGTAGGAGCAAGCACATGGCCACCAAGAATATCCTTTCAACATTTTCTCTCAGTGGACCACATGGGGAGGTGAAAAGAACAATTAATCTAGAATCCTTGGATCTGGACCCATCTGCTTATACTAACTTAATAGCCTTTGCTTAGGAAACATTATACTGGCCTAAAAATGTGACTAAGACTTTAGATCTAAAGGCTGATAATATCACTGAAGACCCTCTTGTTGAAGTCCCCATTACTACATTCAATGGTGAAAATAGAACATTGAAATTAAGTGCCCTACTAGACTCAAAACTTGTCAGTGACATCACTCAAGTATTGAAAGAAAATATAAACACATTCGCATGGTCATATATCGACATGCTAGGATTAGAACCTCGAATCGTCCAACACAACATCATTCTTGATGCAAAAGTCAAACCAGTGAAGCAAAAAGCACGAAAGGTTAAACCTGAGGTGGCATTAGCAATTCGTGCTGAAATCACAAAAATCTACCAAGCTAGTTTCATCTAAGTTATTGACTATTCTTACTAGGTATCAAAAATTGTTATAGTCCCTAAGAAGAACACTAATATACGCATATGCATTGACTTTCGTGATCTCAACACAGCCACTATAAAGGATGACTTCCTGCTACCTAGCATAGATAAACTTATTGACACAACTGTTGGGCATGCACTATTATCCTTTATGGATGGATTTTTAGGATACAATCAAATAAGAAACAATTCGGAACATCAACTTAGAACAACCTTTATGACACCTTGGGGCACATTCTACTATACGATGATGCCATTTGGTATTAAAAATGTAGGCGCTACATATTAATGAGAGATGACCTATATATTTAGTGATTACATGCTCAATTTTCTCAATGATTACATTGATGACATCATTGTTAAATCTAAAATAACCGAACAACATGAAAAATATCTAGACCTGGTGCTTAAATGTTGTCTCAAATATGACCTTAGACTCAATCCAAAGAAGTGTGTCTTTGGTGTCAAAACGGGAAAAATGCTTGGATTCATAGTCTCTGGAATAGGGATATGGATAGACCCTGATAAGGTTAAGGCAATAATTAACATGCAAACACCAAAAAACCTTACCAAACTACGTGGTCTCCAAGGTAGACTACAATTCATTAGACGCTTTATTGAAAGGATGAAAGATAAGTTGAAACCCATGCAACACCTATTACGAAAGAATGTGCATTTCCAATGGACTCAACCATATCTTGCAGCTTCCAATTCTTCCATTGCATCGATGCTTTGTCAAAAATGTAAAAATGGAATCGAGATCCCTGTCTATTATCTAAGCCACACTCTAATTGCCTATGAACAATGATACAACAACGTGGAGAAATTATGCCTTGCCCTCATCTTCTCCTTGAAAAAAATGCAGCATTATCACTTCCGTAGTCAAGTATACATCATTTGCAAGAATAATGTACTCTGCGCCATCACTAACAACATCTATGAGTTGAGTAGGATAGCTAGGTGGAAAGCAATGATCATAGAGTTTGACTTACACTATGTTGCTCAATCTTTCACAAAAGGTCAAGTAATAGTTACACAATTGACCATCTCACCAACGCATGATCAAGTAATGATCAACCCTGAATTCCCTGATGAGAATGTTAATAGTATAGACACTGTACCTGATAACTATGAGGTAATCCTTTATTTCGATGGAGCTTCAACTTCCCGAGGAGGAAGTGCTACAATGATTTTAACATACCCCTTCAGAGAAACCCAACCCTTCACCTATCGATTAACCTTTCCCTATACCAATAACATGGTAGAATACGAAGGTCTTCTTAAAGGTCTTCGAGTAGCATTGACTTCAGGAATTGCACGTCTTGTAGTTTGAGGCGATTAACAGTTAGTCATTAATCAAGTCACGGAGGTTTACGCATGTAAGGCTCTCCATTTGCAACCATATTGTGATTTGACCAAATATCTACTGAAGCAATTAGTAGATGTGGATATACAACATGTTCCTAGAAGTGAAAACACCATTGTCAATGCACTTACTACACTTGCCCTAAACATGACACCCGAAATGTTCCATGTGTCGCCTAGCTCTATAACAAATTGTGCCAAACCTATAACTAATGCACTTGATGAAATTCCCATAGCATCCATTAGTGCAACACACACAATAGAATGGTACGATGACATAAAAGAGTACCTTCTATAAGGAAAACCTCCACAACATTTGACAAATGTGCAAAAGGATGCGGTATGAAAATGCTCTCAGCAATATGCATTAATAAGAGACATATTGTGTTGCAAATTCATGAAGGCATTCTATTGATGTGTGTTAGTAGCATTGACAGTCAAACAATTATATAACAAGTCCACAAAGGACTTTGTGGAGGGCACATAGAACCCAAAGCAATGGCAACAAAGATTAGGCATTTCGGCTACTACTGGCCACACATGGAGTACGATTGCTTCTCCAAGGTCAAGACATGTGACATTTGCCAAAGGCATGGTAACCTAATACATGTGACACCTAATGAATTGCACACAACACAAATCACATGGCCATTCCAAAGATGGGGATTAGACTTAATTGGACCAATAAAGCCACCATCTTCCGTGGGGCATAGCTTCATTATCACCACAACTGAATNGCCACCATCTTCCGTGGGGCATAGCTTCATTATCACCACAACTGAATACTTCAAAAAATGGGTAGAAGCTTTTCCCCTTAGGAAGACCACTTCTAAACACGTTTGCACTTTTATAATAGAAAACATCATGACCCGTTTTGGTATTCCAGTGACCATTGTTACTGACAATGGGCCACAGTTCAGCAGTGTAGATTCTAAAAGCTTCTATGAAAGCTTGGGTATTAAACATGCATTCTCATCACCTTAATACCCATAAAGTAATGGTCAAGTGGAGGCTACAAACAAAACTATCATCATGGTCCTCAAAAAGATGTTAAATCAGAGCAAGAGGTGATGGCACGAACAACTAGTTTATGCATTATGGGCATACAGAATGACACATTGAACATCTATAGGTAAAACTCCATATAGTCTTGTATATGGATATGAAGATATTTAACCTTTAGAGTTACAGGTTCCCTTGTTGTGGATAGCCCTCTTAGGCCTCCTCGATGAAAGCCAAAGCGATGAACTATGCATTGCTGACCTTGACTTGATGGAGGAGGAACATGTATGAACACTTAATCAGATTGAGTGGTATGAGAAATAACAACAACAACGACATAAACACGATCTACATAAGTACCTGATTAAAGAAGGAGACCTAGTCCTTAAGGCCATCCGTGAACATCTAGATAAATTCTCAGTTAACTGGGAAGGGCCTTACTTAGTCATCAAGGCATACAATAACGGAGCATTCAAACTTGCTGACATGGACGAGAACGAGTTCGCTAATCCTACAAATCACCTGTACCTAAAATAGTACTATGTATGATCAACCTAAGGTACCTAACGATCCTAGAATCACGACCTAAAATTGATACCATAGAATGGTCCTAGAATCATGACCCAAAATTGATACCATAGAACGGTCCTGGCATCACGACCTAAAACTGATACCATAGAGTGGTTCTAGGGTTTAGGGTGGAAACTAACACCACAGAGTGTCCTGGAGTCATGATAGTAAACTAACACCATAGAGCTCTGTCTGATATGACACTAAATTGCCACACTTGTCTGTCATGACATAAAACTAGCATGCAGAGTCCACTAAGACTATAAACTAGTTTTCCTCTTCATAGTCTGCTACGACTATAAACTAGCACTGCACCATTCGCTACGATGCTAAACTAGCACCATCCAAAGGGTTATGACGTGAAAATAACCCACAACAGTCCGCTAAGACTATAAACTGGCAACATCATCAAAAAATAGGTAATACTTGAAAAGATATGTTGCTGCAATTGGCTGTACCTATTCCACAAAGACTTGTTGCATAATTTGTCTCATGGACCCTAATGAAGATGATGTTATTCATGATTCTATCTACTTTGAAATTGCACATGGTGGCTCCATCTCCTTGGCTATTTTCAAGTTTCAAGTACTTAGTTAACCAAATCATTTGTGGTTTTCTTTTCTTCTTGGAGTTGTATTTGTAGGATGACACGCCTAAGGCATTCATGCATGAAACACCACCAATTTCGACCTAACACTTTGAGCTAGAACAACTTGCACTTGAGCTTTTGAAGGAAAAATTTGGGATAATGCATGATGGCTTGTCCTTGCAACTCATGCTAGTTTGCAATTTTCTTGTCACGCTATAGTCATGCTAAGGTCACGCTAGCAGCATGAGTATAGCGTGACTAAACTCAGACAGTCCCAAAACTGAGTAAGAATGATCTGGTTTCCATGATGTAAGCCATCCTCATGATGTAGACCATCCTTAGCCATTGATTTCCACTCCAAGTCTTAGCAAGCATTCAGAAATTCAAATTTTAAGTCAAATGATGCAAATTTCTCTCAGTCACGCTGTAGTCACACTGAGGTCACATTGGCAGTGTAAGTATAGCATCACTGACTCTCACGGACCCAAAATCAAATCAAAGTGACTAGAATTCTAAAGTACAAGTTATCCTTAAAGCACATCCTTGACAACTTCCAGTCCCAACTTCTGGAATGCTAGATTTTAGCTCAAAATTGTAAGTTTTTGCAAAGATTTCATAGGTCATGCCGCATGTCACGCTGTAGTATGACTGTAGTGTGACATACTCAAAGTGGTTCCAGACAAGTCACACCTAGGCTCAAATTCTAGAATTCAGATCTCTGGATCAACTATATCTAGACAGCAGTTGCACTCAAGAATCAAGCTTTAAAATCACAATTTCGAATGAAATACATCATTTTCAAGTCATGTCACATTGCATGTCACACTGTGGTCATGCTGTAGTGTGACTCCAGAATGACCTGCCATAAATAGCTTGAAATAAGGCACTTTCAGGCTCAATTCATCAATCACAGTTAGGCAATCCTTGCACTTTGAGAATCAGGCTCCAAAATTCCAAAATTTGGTGAAAAATTGCAAGTTTTTGTTCACTCATGCTGAGGTCATGTTGCAGCATGTGTAGCATGAGTGTAGTGTGAGTGTCGCATGCACATGCCCAAGTCACGCTGAGAAAAAATCAACTCACACTAGAAATTCTTGTCAAGAAAAAATACTTTAAATAGCCATGGAACCACTCAAATCGACATCCTACAACAATCAAGTCAAAAATCCAGAAGTTTTATGTGAGCCAGAGTCAAATTTCTCTTATTGTATAGTGTAAATTTTCATCATTTACGACCTTGATAGGCTCTTACGCTCCGAATTGCATGTGCTTCCATGAGCATGAGCTAGATTGGGCAAGTTTTCACATGTTGTAAGCTAGCTTGGGCAAGTTGTCACACGTTGTAAGATACAATGCACCTGGTCCAGAACGTAGCTTACTAACACACATCCAACTCACACACAGCTGTCCATCAGACACATGTCACTAGGTCTACTTTTCTCTCATCCCCCAACCACTGATTCCATTCTCAAATTCTACACCTGAGCCTGGCCCAACCCTATAAATACCCTGTCGATTCACATAAATGGGGGTTGAAAATTTTGGAAATTAGCAATTCTGAGAACATATAACTTAGGAAACTCTAACGAGCAATCCTTGGGCACTCAGCACACTTGACTCCTAGCATCCAAGCACTTCTGAGACACATCACATCACATCACCCCGGGGCTTGGCACTTGACCTACCATCAACACGTGCAACTACACTTTGACGGATGCACATATTTTCTAAGAAATAAAATATAGTTCATTTTGCTAACCATTATTTTGTTTACTCTATTTTACATTTAGTTTACATTTCATTTACAATACCAGTTCTACATGTATTTTTGTTTACATTTCATACTTGTTGTTTACATTTTAAAACATCAATTACGATAACCCCAGCACAAGCCGTAGTTTATGCTCGGGGAAGTCCTTGGTTGATTTGCATGCAGACCATCCAAGGCACTCTACCTTCGTTTACTTTTCCAACTTGCCCTTGGGCAAAGGAAGGGTCAGCTGTGCCTACCCAATGATCTTTCAGTGTTTGTTTTCCCTTCTAGCCTTACACCGACGATTTAGGTCAGTATAGTAAATTAGTGCTAGAAGGAGGGCCTGACTTGCCTGTTGTTTGTTAAAACATCGATCACACTACAAAACTTATTCATCTTGTCCCTATGAATCTGCCTGTCATAGTTTTCACACTGCATTTGTCACACTATAGTGGTCATGTTGCAGTGGTCATGCTATCCTGTAGCTATCACACTGTCCTACAGTTGTCACGCTATCTTGCAGTTCTCACTATGTCCTGCAGTTGTCACGTTGTCATGTAGTTGTCAAGCTATAGTGGTTACGCTATCCTGCAGCTATCATGCTACCCTACAGTTATCACACTATCCTACAATTGTCACGCTACCCTGTAGTTGTCACACTATAGTTCTCACGTTACATTTTCTCACACTTAGCTCGTCTAGTTGAGTTTACTTACGTTCATTATGGAATCATCCCAAATTATCCCGGTAACACTGTTGACATTTGACTTTGGTACTGAAACCTCAAAACTTGTGACTGCTATTGAATCCATAAATATCATCGAATAGATAAATGCCCAAGGCCCTACATGCCAGTCACTTAGGCTACAAGGTAGAGACCCTACCTATGCGACTCTTACGCCCGAACAATATAACTTCATCTGTGTCAAGATCCAAGCCAACTTACCCATCGATTGTGTAGAGAAAGAAGCGAAAAGAGACTATGAATTTATCTACAAAGGAGGATGTGAGTTCATCCCTTTAGCATTTGACATAATCCCGCTATCTAAAAACCATCATAAACTCATATCCCAACTTCTCATGGCTAGAAGTCAAGCCCTACAGTTACCTCTAATAGAGCCTCAAGGAGGAGACGAGGAAGATGATTTCGTAGCCCAATCTAAACATGGGGATTCATACCATACCATTAGTCCCCATGTCCATATGAATCCATTGTTTCAATATTTCCTGGAAGAGACTATATTTCCACTGCCAACTTCTCTATGGAAAGTACCCACTCCCTTTCCCATCTTCTCCAAGTTTGATGCTAAATCTAACACGTCCACTTCCATCGTACCATTGCAAACACAATCCCAACAACCTCATCCTCAAACTAATGTAGGAACAAATTTTCAACCTCAAGTATTTAGTCATACCTACTTCCATGTCCATCCATTACATACCTCAGGTGCAAATCCAACAAGCACCACTGACTGCTTCACAACCCGTGACTGGGCAATGGGTTCCACTAGCTATTCAGCAAAACCTGTCTACCCATTATAGCATACCACACCTCATAGTCTCATCCCTGAATGTCATCCCACTACAACAAACAATAGTCCAACAATCTCTCTTTCCAAAAATGATGCAGCAATCAAATCATTATCAATTACCGTCAACCCAATCTGTTAGTTTGCCTACCACCCAAGAGTGGGTAGATACAAAGAAACTGATGCATTCGTTAGCAGAAGAATTAAAGAGCCTCAAAAATGTAAACACCGAAGAAGTCAAAGTACTAGAATTCTATCAAGATGATCCAATTGACCCCTCAGTTCCACTACTAACCTTGCCAAAGAGGGTTTCATTACCCTAGCTAACCATATACAATGGAGAAGGAGATTCAAATGCTCACCTAGTAACATTTCGTATGGAGTGCCTATTTCTTCAAGCATGGCCTCATGTAATTCTGTGAGTGTTTGCCATGTCCTTAACTAGAAAGGCCTTAGACTGGTATTGAGCTCTACCTCGTAGCTCCATATATTTTCTAGAATATTTTTTGCACCAATTTGTCACCCATTTTAAGTACAATCTAAAACTTGAAGCCATGTTGGATAGCTTGATCTAGATTAAACATGTGCCATTAGAGCCAGCACAGAAATTTATCCAAAGGTGGAGTGTAGCCTTAAATGAACTTCATGAGCCTATTCTTGCAACATATCTACCTACCATCCTTAAGGTGGCCACGAATGACTTTATCAAGTCAAAAATTTACTATTTAAAACCCCATACCTTGAGCCAATAATTTGTGCAAATTAAAGACATAGAAGAGGTGGCACAAATAAGCAACGATCTAGCCTATTCAACCTTTAGAAGCCAACATACAAGGAAAGATAAATCCAAAACAATAGTAGCAGTGGTAGCTGAGACAACCTGACCTAACCACCCAGGAAGAAAAGGAAAACAACCCGTGGTCCCAAATGGATATTAAAGGAATACACCTATTCCTACACCTAAAAATTCCTCAAATAGGAACATCAACATGGGCCATGCCCGTACATTCGAAAGAAAATACCCCGCTCAGTATACACCCTTACCCATAAAACCTTCACAATTTCTTGATCAAATTCTAAAGGCTAGATTAATTAAACATAAGAAAATGTCTCCCACAGCCTCTCAAAAACATGATTGATTCTGTGAGTTGGCCAAAAACCCAACCTTAGCAATAGCTAATGAACTACCCATTCCAAGAGGTTTTAGGTTGGATAGGTTTTAAAAGTATCACCAACGACCTAGTCATGGAACTGATTACTGTTTCACCTTGAAACAAGATATACAACACATGATAGATAGGGGTGAAGTTGTATTCAATGAGGCAAGCCCAGTAAGACCTCAGAACCAGCCCATGAGGGTCTACAAGGATCCTCTCAATGGTAGTGAAGCACCATATGTGATTAATACTATCCATGTGGAGGATAGACAAGATGTCCTATGAAAACCTTTTGTGATTCGTAGACCTTTAGAAACAACACCTACCCCAACATCTCCTCAAACCTCTTCCACCATACATGCATCTCATGCACCACAAAAATCATTCATTATCCACGCACCTCCTTCTATCGCTACAATGACCATACCATCCGAAAATCAACCCATTCCCTTTGTGATTTGAGTGCCAAAACATCCTAGCACACCATCCACCTTCACTCCCTCATGACCTCTGTGAGAACATCTTGCTGATAGGTTAATGAAAGAATATTTGGAAAGAGAGAACAGTTAGCACAAATTAGGACCACCAAAGCCTACACCACTAAATGCTATTCCTATGGGTCCGTCTATCAATGAGCCTAGTACGAGCCATCAAAATAAGGATAATGTCATGGGTTGTGTCCTAAACCCAACAACTCATGCTGCCAAGGAGGGCAAGGCACTCATGCCCCAACAAATCAAAAATTTTCAAGACACTGAATTTGCAGGACATTCACGCTGCCAAGGAAGCTAAAAGTCACGACTGAGCTTTTCCCTAGAATGCTCGCCATTTTTAACTTAAAACCTTGCTACCCTGGGCAAAACCCAAACATTCACAAGTCATGCTACCCTTGGGTAGGCTCAAAAATTACAAGTCACACTACCCTTGGGCAGGCTCAAAAATTACAAGTCACGTTTCCCTAGGCAGGCTCAAAAATTACAAGTCACACCACTCTGCCCAAGGGCCAAAATTTTATAGCCACGCTACCCTCTAATCTGAAAAATTTGCCCAAACATTCACAAGTCATGCTGTTCATTCCCTGCCCCAAAAATTCTAAGTCACACTATTCATCCCTATTCCCAGAAATCCAGAAAAATTTGCAAGTAACACTGCCCTGAAAAATTACATGTCACGCCACTCTCAAAAATTAAAAAATTTGTAGTCATGCTACCAAAGAGGGAAAGATAGTCAGGGAAGGATAGTCATGCTGCCAGGAAGGTAGAACAAAGAAATCCCAAGTTCACATTAGCTTTTCCTTGATAGTCATGCCAAGAAAGCCAAAACCCTGCAACTAGAACGTCGAGAAATTCCAAAACCCTGCAACTAGAAAGTCAAGAAAGCAAAAACTTTTGTGGCCAAAAAACAAAGAAAACAAAAAACCCAACCTATACACTCATGCCCCAAACTTTCATTCACCCAAAATTGTAATCCCAAAAATCCCAAGAAAATCATAGCTCAAAAATCCCAAGATCATAGCCACAAAATCTTACCCTAGGTAGTGCTGCTGGAGAAAACTAGGGGAGAAACAAACTTACCTATGTAAAGCCTTCTTCCATGTTGGAATCCTAGCTTGGGGAAGATGCTTGAGAAGCTCTTTGCTCTCCTCTATGAACGCCAGATCCGCCTGCCTCTTCCCCTTCTCCTGAATTGCCTTTCCTTTGCCCTTGTCCTTCATGTTGCCTTGTGCACGCTGACGCTATTGATGGCAAGTCACGCTAATGTCATATCTCACGTTGCACTCCTAAGTCACGTTGTAGTCAAGAAGTCATGCTAGCACAAAATGCCCTTCCTCCACTTCAAAATCCCCTTTTTAAACCCAACACATTCTATTTTTATCTTCTCTTGTTTTACTTTATTTTTCTCTCACATTATATTTTCTTTATTTGTTTAAATTTGTTTTCATTTGTGTTATATGTTGGCCTACATCCCTCATTATTCCAGCCTCTAGAGATGAGGCCCAAAATTTTTCTTCTTATGAGAAACAGGTAAAAAACACAAAAAATCAACAACAACAACAAACATGTAGGAACATCTGGAAATATGTAACGATGCACATAGAATTCATAAAACTTTAAAATCTTCATGAACTTATTCTTCACTCAAAAATTTAAAAGTTAAAGTTTAAAAATGGTGCATACACTTGGTCCAAATGAAAAGTCAACATAAGTGGCCCGGTATGGCCTTAAACTACCATCTGGCCCAGTATGGCCTTAAACTACCATGACTCCTACTGCATCTCTTGATTTTTGTTAGTACATAGTTTGGTTATATTTAGTAACTCCTTTGCCAAGAGGATGTCTCTCACTCCACTCCCATTTTAAATTGGCAGGGGCAAGCACATGGCCACCAAGAATATCCTCTCAATATTGTCTCTTAATGGACCATATAGGGAGATAGAAAGAGAAATCAACCCAGAATCCTTGGATCTAGACCCATTCACTTATTCCAATTTAATAGCCTCCACTCAAGAAACGTTAGACTGGCCTAAGAATGTGACTAAGACTTTGGACCTAGAAGCTAATAATATCACTGAAGATCCTCTAGTTGAAATCCCCATTGCTATAGTCAATGACAAAGCCAGAACATTGAAATTAAGTGCCCTACTAGACTTGCAACTCATAGGTGACATCACTCAAGTCTTAAAAGACAACATAAAAATGTTCGCATGATCATACATAGACATGCCAGGATTAGACCCTCAGATCATCCAACATAACATCATTCTCGATGAAAAAATCAAATTGGTAAAACAAAAAGCACGAAAGGTCAAACCTGAGGTAGCATTAGCCATTCGTGCTGAAATCACAAAACTCTACCATGATGACTTCATCTGGGCTATTGATTATTCCAATTGGGTATCAAACATTGTTGTAGTCCCTAAGAAGAATGGTAGTATACGCATATGTATTGACTTCCATGACCTTAACAAAGCCACTATAAAGGATGACTTCCCACTACCTAGCATTGATCAACTTATTGAAACAACTACTAGGCATGCACTATTTTCCTTTATGGGTGGGATTTTAGGGTACAACCAAATAAGAATCAATTTGGAACATCAACTCAGAACAACGTTCATGACACCTTGGGGTACATTCTATTATACCATGATGCCATTTGGCCTTTAAAATGTAGGAGCTACATATCAACAGGTAATGACATATATATTCAGTGATTACATGCTCAATTTTCTCAATGATTACATGGACAACATCGTAGTTAAATCTAAAACAACTAAAAAACATGCAAAAGATCTAGACCTAGTGCTTAAACGTTGTCTCAAATATGACCTTAGACTCAATCCAAAGAAATATGTCTTTGGCGTTAAAATGGGAAAAATGCTTGGTTTCGTAGTCTCTAAAATGGGAATATGGGTAGATCTTGATAAGGTTAAGGCAATTACTAATATGCAACCACCAAAAAACCTTACCAAGTTATGTGGTCTTCAGGGTAGGTTGCAATTTATTAGATGCTTTATTGAAAAATTGATAGATAAGTTGAGACCTATGCAACACCTATTACAAAAAAATGTGCATTTCCAATGGACCCAACAATGTCAGGAAGCATTCGAGAACGTAAAACAAGAGCTAATTCAACTACCGACTATCTATTCCCTGCAAAGCAATAAACACTTTTATATCTACCTTGCAACTTCTGATACTTCTATTGCATCAATGCTTTGTCAAAAATGTCAAGATGGAGCCAAGATCCCCATATATTACCTAAGACATGCTTTAATTGCTTATGAACAATGATACAATGACGTGGAAAAATCATGCCTTGCCCTTGTTTTCACCTTGAAGAATTGGCGGCATTATCTCTTCCGCAATCAAGTTTACATCATTTGCAAAGATAACGTACTCTGCGCTATCACCAATAATATCTATGAGTCAAGTAGGATAGCTAGGTGGAAAGAAATGATTGCAAAATTTGACTTACACCATGTTGCTCAATCCTCCAAAAAAGGTCAAGCGATAGTCACACAATTAGCCATTTCGTCAATGCATGATCAGACAATAGTTAAACACAAATTCCCTGATGAAAATGTTAATATTATAGATGTCGTACCTGACAACTACAAAGCAATCCTCTATTTCGATGGAGCTTCAACCTCCCAGGGAGTAAGTGCTACGGCCATTTTAACATACCCCTTTGTAGAAATCCAACCCTTAACTTACCGATTAACCTTTCCTTGCACCAATAACGTGGCAGAGTACGAAGATCTTGTTCAAGGTCTTCAAGCAGTGTTAACATCAGAGATCTCACGTCTTGTAATTCAAGGTGATTCACAACTAGTTATTAACCAAGTCACTGAGGTTTATGCATGTAAGACTCTTCATTTGCAACCATATTGTAATTTGACCAAACATCTGTTGAGGCAACTAGTAGAAAAGGATATACAACATGTCCCTAGAAGTGAAAACACCATTGCTGATGCACTTGCCACACTAGCCTTACACATGACACCCAAAATGTTCCATGCATTGCCAAGCTCTATAACAAGTTGTGCTAAACCTATAATTAACACACATGAAGAAATGCCTATAGCATCCGTTAGTACAACACACGCAATAGAATGGTACGATGACATAAAAGAGTACCTTCTAAGAGGTGAACCACCACAACACTTGACAAATGCTCAAAAGGACATTGTGCAAAAACGCTCCTGACAATATGCATTAATAGAAGACACCTTGTGTTGTAGATCCTACAAAGGCATTCTGTTGATGTGTGTTAGTGGCGTCAACAGTCAAACAATTGTAGAAGAAGTCCACAAAGGACTTTGTGGAGGACACATTACACCTAAAGAAATGGCAACAAAGATTAGGCACTTAGGCTACTATTGGCCACACATGGAGTATGATTGCATCTCCATGGTTAGAACATGTGACATCTGCCAAAAGCATGGTAATTTAATACACATGCCACCTAACAAATTGCATACAACACAAATCACATGGCCATTCCAAAAATGGGGTTTAGACTTAATTGGACAGATAACACCATCATCCTCTACGAGACATAGCTTTTTTATCATCGCAACTGAATATTTCAAAAAATGGGTAGAAGCTATTCCCCTTAGGGAGACCACTTCAAAACACAGTTGCACTTTCATACTAGAAAATATCATGACCAGTTTTGGTATTCCAATGACCATCGTTACCGATAATGGGCCACAGTTCAACAGTGTAGATACTAAAGGCTTCTATGAAAGTCTAGGAATTAAACATGCATTTTCATCACCTTAGTACCCATAGAGAAATGGTCAAGCGGAGGCTACAAACAAAACTATCATCACTATGCTCAAAAAGATGCTAAATCAGAGCAAGAAATGATGGCATGAACAGTTAGTCTCCACATTGTGGGCATACAGAATGACACATCGAACATCCATAGGTAAAACTCCATAGAGTCTTGTGTACAGGTATGAAGCTGTTTTACCTTTAGAGTTGTAGGTTCCCTTGTTGTGGATAGCTCTCTCCAACCTCCTTGATGAAAGTCAAAACAATGAACTATCCATTGCTAACCTTAACTCGGTAGAGGAGGAACATGTGCAAATGCTTGATCAAATTGAGTGGTACTAGAATCAACAGTGGCAACAACACAAACACGATCTGCACAAGCATCCCATTAAAGAAGGAGACTTAGTCCTTAAGGCCGTCTGTGAACATCCAGAAAAATTCTTAGCTAACTGGGAAGGACCTTACTTAGTCACCAAGGCATACAATAATGAAGCATTCAAACTTGTTGTTATGAATGGGAACGAGTTTGCTAATGCTACAAATCACTTGTACCTGAAATGGTACTATGTCTGATAAACTTGAGGTATGTCACAATCTTGGAATCATGACTTAAAACTAATACCATAGAAAATTTTTGGAATCATGACTTAAAACTAATACCACAGAAAATTTCTGGCATCATGACTTAAAATTGATACCATAGATCTCTTTCCGGTATGATGTTAAACTACCACATGTGTCTTCCATGACATGAAACTAGCACCCAGAGTCCACTAAGACTATAAACTAGTTTGCCTCTTCACAGTCCACTATGACTATAAACTAGCAATGCACCATCTGCTACGATGCTAAAACTAGCGCTATCCAAAGGGTTATGATGTAAAACTAATCCAAAATAGTCTGCTAAGACTATCAACTGGCAACATCATAGACAACTAGGCAAATTTTGAAAAGATATGTTACTGCAATTGGATGTACATGCTCCACAAAGACTTGCTGCATGATTCGTCTCATAGACACTAATGAAGCTGATGTTGTTCATGATTCTATCTTCTTTGAAAATTGCATGTGTTGGCTCCATTTCCTTATTTAAAGTTCTTAGTTAACTTTTTCATTTGTATTTTTCTTGTCTTCTTAGATTTGTGTTTGCAGGATAACACTCTTGAGGCATTCGTACATTGATGCATTTCATCATGACAACAAGGTATCATATTCTTCATAATGCACATAACTAGGTTAGTCAATCTGTTCATAAGTACATTCCCAATTTCTAATGCATCCCCTATTTCCCCATCATGTCCCAATTATCCTATTCAATTACACCCCTAGATACATTCCACTCATTTCAAAACTCTTGATACACTCTTGCAAACTATGATCTCCAAATAGTTGCAATGCAAAATACAGTACATAGTACATGATGCAAAATGCAAGCACTCAAACAAGAGCATGGCACAAAAAGTAAGCTCTTTCAAAAAGATCGAGAAAAGAAAAATAAAAGAATAGGAAAGAAAAAAAGAAAACAAAAAAAGAAGAAGAAGAAGAAACAAACAAGAACACAAAAAAGAAAAAAAACAAAAAGGTCAAAGAGCAAAATGCATGGAAAAGGTCTTCATGACCCCATTGACATCATAAACAAAAGACTGTTGGCTATTCTCATATAAGCCCTAGGCGAGAAGGAAATTATCTTGGAAAATAGTTACACTCATGTCTCAAAGAGACCATGTTGTGCATTATCGTGTGGCTTCGACTATTTACAATGGGCCCCATAAACACCACATAAGAGTCCTATTTCTCCAAAGAATGCACCTCCTATGTCTTGGCTTCGAGTTTGCTAAACATTGGCTACTAACAAGGAACAAGGATGTAGCTCATTTGCATGACAGCATTCCTCTCCCATAATTCCAATAGCAATTATAATCCTTGACCAACTCCTCATTTTTCCTAGTTATAACCAATCCCCTTGTATCTTGAACTGCACTTCCCCAATCCCATGTACTTTTGAACATGGTGCAATGATCCCCAATCACGGGCTGATAGATAATGCTTGGTACTTGTTTGTTCATGGTGTTTTGTACTTCTTTGTTAATACCTCTTGGATTATGCCAATGAAACACCACCAATTTCTACCTAACACTTTGAGCCAGAACGACTCACACTTGAGCTTTCGAAGGAAAAATTTGGGATAACACATGATGGCTTGTCCTAGAAACTCATGCTAGTTTTCAATTTTCTCAGTCACGCTATAGTCACACTGAGGTCATGCTAGCAGCATGAGTACAGTGTGACTAAACTTAGATAGTCCCAAAACCAAGTAAGAATGATTTGGTTTCCATGATGTAAACCATCCTCAGCCACTGATGTCCACTCCAAGTCTCAGCAAGAATTCAGAAATTCAAATTTTAAGTCAAATGGTGTAAATTTCTCTCAATCACATTGTAGTCATGTTGAGGTCATGTTGGTAATGTATGTACAGGGTGATTGACTCTCACAGACCCAAAATTGAATCAAAGCGACGAGACTTCCAAAGTACAAGTTATCCTTAGAGCACATCCTTGACAGCTTCCAATCCCAACTTCCGGAATGCCAGATTTCAGTTGAAAATTGTAAGTTTTTGCAAATATTTCACAAGTCATGCTGCATGTCATGTTGCAGCGTGACTGCAGTGTGACATACTCAAAGTGGTTCCAGAAAAGTCACATCTAGGCTCAAATTCCAGATTTCAGGTCATTCTCAGGATCAACTATAGCCAGATAGCAGTTGCACTCAAGAATCAAGCTTCAAAATCACAATTTCAAATGAAATACATCATTTTGAGTCATGTCATGCTATGGTCATGCTGCAGCATGACTCCAGCATGACCTACCATAAATATCTTGAAACAAGGCACTATCAAGCAATCCTTGCACTTCGAGAATCAAGCTCCAAAATTCCAAAATTTGGTGAAAAATTACAAATTTTTGTTCACTCATGCTGAGGTCACACTGCAGCGTGTGTAGCATGAGTGTAGTGTGAGTGTCACATGCACATGCCCAAGTCACACTCAGATGAAATTAACTCACCTTGGAAATTCTTGTCAAGCAAAAACACTTCAAACAACAATGGAACCACTCGAATTGACATCCTACAACAATGAAGTTAGAAATCCAGAAGTTTCAAGTGAGCCAGAGTCAATTTCTCTTGTTGTACATTGTAAATTTTCATCATTTGCTACCTTGATAAGCTCTTACACTCTGAATTGCATGTGCTTCCATGAGCATAAGCTAGCTTTGACAAGTTGTCACATGTTGTAAGCTAGCTTGGGCAAGTTTTCACATGTTGTAAGATACAATGCACCTAGTCCAAAGCGTAACTTGCTGACACATATCCAACTCACACACAGCTATCCATTGGACACATGTCGCTAGATCCACTTTCCTCTCATCCCCCAGCCATTGATTCCATTCTTGAATTTTTCACCCAAGCCTGGCCCAGCCCTATAAATACCCTATTGATTCACATAAATGTGGGTTGGCAATTTTGGCCATTAGCAATTCTGAGAACATACAGCTTAGGAAATTCTAACCAGAAATCCTTGGGCGCTTAGCACACTTGACTCCTATTATCCAAGAACTTCTGAAACACATCACATCACATCACCCTGGGGCTTGGCACTTGACCTACCATCAACACGTGCAGCTACGCTTTGACCGGTGCACATCATTTCTAAGCAATACAATACAGTTCATTTTGCTAGCCATTATTCTGTTTACTCTGTTTTACATTCAATTTATGTTTCATTTACAATACCAGTCCTGCATGTGTTTCTATTTACATTTCATACTTGCTATTTACATTTTAAAACATCAGTTAAGATAATCCCAGTGCAATCCATAGTTTATGCTTGGGGAAGTCCTTGGTTGATTTGCATGCAGACCATCCAAGGCACTCTACCTTCGTTTACTTTTCCATCTTGCCCTTGGACGAAGGTAGGGTTAGCTGTGCCTACCCAACAATCTTTCAGTGTTTGTTTTCCCTTTCAACCTTACACTGATGATTTAGGTCAGTACAGTGCACATATGCACTTCATCATGACGACAAGGTATCACATTCTTCCTGACGCATGCAACTGGGTTAATCAATCTATTCATAAGTACATTCCCAACTCCTGATACATTCCCTATTCCCCATCATGTTCCCCTTATCCTATTCAATTACACTTCCTTAATACATTCTATTCACCCCAAACATCTTGATACACTGTTGCACACTGTGTTTCTCTAAGTAGTTGCAACGAAAAACACAGTACACGATACATGATACAAATGCAAACGCATGAGCACGAGTATAGCACTACAAGAAAGCTCTTCCAAAAAGAATATAACAAAAGAAAAAATAAAAATAAAAGAAAATAAAAATAAACAAAATGAAGAAAAGAACAAAAATTTCAAAGAGCAAAATGCATGGAAAAGGTCTTCATGACCCCGTGAACATCATAGACAAAAGACCATTGGCTCTTCTCATACAAGCTCTAGGCGAGAAGGCAATCATCCTAGAAAGACAGTTACACTTGTGTCTCAAAAGATCATGTTTCGATTTTTGATAAACAAAGGCCCTATGGGATTCTCATTGGCCACCAAGAATTCTACAATGGCGGTAGCAGCAGCAACGGCGGCAATGGCAGCAGCAGCAGCGACAGCGCCGACAGTAACGGCTACGCCGGCCGTGACGGCTGCGTTGGCCACGGCGGAGACGGTCGCCGCGATGGCCACGACTATGGCGGTTGCAGGCACGGCAGTGCCTGCGGCGGCCGCAACTGCGGCCGCCACTCAGGCGGCTGCGATGGGTGGCGCTGGGCCCCCCACGGGTTCGGATGAGGGGACTCTGGAGTCGGGTGCTGGCGCGACCGCGGTTTCCCCGACGCCCACTGCTCCGCGTGGGGCCATCGAGGCCCACTCCTGTTCCAACCACACCCTGCGCCTTTGCATCCGTACCCCCCCCACAGACGGTGTGTGCACCATGGAACGGAGCCTCATTGGTCTGTTCGTCTCCAGGGGGATCCGCCCCCGTTTAGACCTAATTCGGCGCTGGGTCAGGGAGCAGTGGAAGCTGGAGGGCGTGACCGTCCAGAGCCTCTCGGAGGACCTGCTTCTCTTTGTCCTCCCCTCCCTGCAGGCCCGCGACTCCGTCCTTCTCGATGGACCTTGGTTCTATGGGGCCCAGGGTCTCGCACTGACCCCCTGGCACCCCGGGGCACACAGAGAGCCCGATTTATTCACCCGCGCCCCCATTTGGATCCGGGTGGCCGGTATCCCGTGGGAGTTATGGGGCCTTGAGTTTCTGCGGGAGGTGGCGGGACATTTCGGCAAGTTCATCGCCTTCAACTAGGTCACGCGGTCGCTGGACAGGTTGGGATATGCCCGCTTCTGTGTTTGGCGTAGCCTGGCCGAGAACGACCTGGTCCGGGAGGTCATTTTGGAGCTTCCGGGGGGGAGGAATCCCTCCAAGTTACCTACGAAAACCTGGACGTTGAGGACCTATCTGTGCGCAGCCCGCCCCCCCGCACGGCCAAGCCGGGGGGTGCGGTTGTTGTGGTAAGCCGGGCCACCTTGCGGCAGACTGTCGCTTTCACAAGGCCCGCTCGACTAATCCTACCCGCCAACTCTTCGAGGAGGGCAACTGGGTCACCATGGCCCGTAAGGGGCATCTGCGGCCCCCGCCCTACCACTCACCTCCCCCCC
>MNCI01002384.1:240039-321221 GCA_015680685.1 Gnetum montanum
GGGGTGGGCCACCCCCACTTGTACTTGTACTTGTATAGTCGTGTACCTTTCTGTCAGTAATACACTCCCAAACATTCTCTCTCAAAAAAAAAGATCATGTTTCACATCATGGCATGGCTTTGGCTATTTACAATGGGTTCCCATAAACACTCTATAAGAGTCTTGTTTCTCCAAAGAACGCACCTCCTATATCTTGGTTCTGAGTCTGTTGAACACCGGCTACCGACAAGAACTAAAGAAATGGCTATAAACTAGCACAGAACATCTACTATGACATTAAAATAGCACAACACATCCTTGGGCTGTGATGTGAAACTAGCACCCACAACATGATCTGCTATGACCTTAAACTGGCCATCCACTGTCTGCTATGACATTAAAATAGCACATCACACTCCACTGGGACCTTAAACTAGCACACCCGACAGTCTACCAAGAGTTTAAACTAGGTTTGTGATGCAATGATTCCTAGCACACACATGTGACTCTTGTGAAAAAGAAAGCATGTACACTTTCAAACTCATTGGACAACATGGGGTGGAACATTGCAGTTCCAAAATGCAGTTCACATTGTCAACGAAAAATCCTTTGGGACACATGCAGCATCATATCCCCTAGCATCTTGTTGATCTTCTATAGATGTTATTTGACATTTTGCTAACCTTCTGGAGCTACTGCTGCTATAGCTAATCATCCTAGCAGTAGCTCTTTCCATCAACACCTATTGCTAGAGTCCCAACACTATTCTTGCCCAGCCACAAGGTTGCCATCATCCAGCCCTCACCATCATCTGAGCCCAAAAGGCATCCAACTATTAGGCTTCTCACCTTGCAACTGGACTGCATGATGTTTGCCTTGGTCAAGGAATCCCAAGCACCTACATCACCATTGCTCCTAGACTCTTTGATGCTAAACTTCTTGGCCTACCACTACCAGAACCTATACTGGCCTTCCTACTTTGGACATTGCGCACGCTAGATGCAACATTTTCCACTCTACCAATGTCCCGAGCAAGATGGACTTTTCCCTCACTTTACTTCATGGCTACTTTTTTTTGGTTTTCTCTCTGTTGTGTTTGTAGGATAAAAGCCAAGATGTCATCATTTAGGGATGTGTTTCACCATGAGAGCAAGGCACTACATTGCTCCAAAGCACCCACATCAATTAGCCTAGCTACTTAAGAGTGCATGTCCTACTTTCCTTTTAGCCAACTTAATCCCCGTCCCCTATAGTTGCAGCTTCCTATATCCCATTTTGCAAGCTTTCTCAATGTGCAAAGCCCCTTCACATGCCCAACCGCTAAGTCCATGATAGACGTAATGTAACTTGTCCCATGGGAAGCCTCTGTAGGTAGGTCAAAGCCCCACATGGATGTAACACAGCTCATCCCAGGGAGGAAACACCTACCCTGTAGACACAATGAGGTTGCCTTCATGTAAACATGGGTATGCAACAAAAAGCACAAAAGAGCAAAAAAAAAAAGAAAAAGCTGAAAAGGTGGCACAATAGCTACTTTACAATTGCTTCAAATACAAATCAACCATCTCTAAGCACTTTGATGAGAGGTCAAAGGCCAACAAAGAAAGACACCCATGTGTGTTGACTCCCTCATAAGCACTCTAATGAGGGATCATTCTATGGCAATAGTTTTTCAAAGTATCACATTTTACATTCATTTCTTCCTCGAACCTATTTTCTCAAATTCATCCTTTGGCCTCTATCCTACATCACTCTCCCAATACTCTTAAACGTAGCAAAGCATGGTCCAAGTAGACATTGAAGAGTAGTGTTGTTATCTTGTTCTTCATGGTGTTTCGTATTCTTTATTGATGTCTCTTAGGAAAATCCTCCATACATCAACAAAGAGGGGTCATTGAAACACCATAAATTTTGGGAGTTTCATGACTCAGCATAATCCTAAAATTTGGGCAAGGGTCACCACAAGCATAGTTCATGATGGACCCTACATACAATGTGGCACCCCGGATGTCCTAATGCCTACAAGGTTGCTTCTGAGCTTTCCTGCCAACCTTTGCAGCATAGTCAACATGACATCCAACCACAAGGTTGGTTTGCATGAAAGAGGCACTAGGGGTAGATAGTACATTCTAGCAAATTTTCTATCACCTAGGATGATAGGCTTGCTACACCCTCTAGCTTGCCTAGCTTGATGCCTGAACTGACTAACGGTCTACCCAGGGACCATGCTAGGAGTTGCCAAAAGTGTTCAGGATGAGTGAAACAATTTGGCAAGTTTTCTAACTGTGAGACCTACTATGCTATGCTACATTGCATAGTGTAGCAGGCCTTGAGGAGAATGAACATGCACCAAAGATGCAGTTGCCAATAACTCTGCCCTCGGGGTACCTACCCCATTTCATCCTTGAAGCATGAGCAATGTGACGTAGCAAATTTCATCAAGAATCCTCTTCATTTGAGTGCTACGTTGTGCTATGCTACATAGTGTAGCATAGTGTACTGGGGTTCTGCTATGGAAATGCTTCTGTATAGACTGGTTTTGATGAAGTGAACATATTTTCCCCTACCTTAACCATCAAACATGCTTGTTTTTCCATCACGCTAGGACATGATCATCATCCCATGATAAAATGTTTGCAAAATGAGTTAGAATCCAAACAACATAGGGTGCTACGCTACGTAGCGTAGCATAGCGTAGCACCACGTAGCAGGGATAGAACGTGTGAAGGTCCTCTGCCAAGTGGTTCTAGCAAGAGAATTGCACTTGGCCATACTTCAGCCTCTAAGACTACCTATCCCTCTTCACCCTTGGGCCCCAAGAAAATTTTCTTGACAAATCATTGTAGATTAAATAGGAATTCATGTCACACTGGTTGCTATGCTATGCTACACTACATAGTGTAGCAGGAACCAAACCCTAAAAGTGTCCCAATGATGAACTTCACAGGTCCTAGGACCTTTGAACTTGGAAAGTAGGGTTACAAATTGTTGCAGTTACTTGCCTAGCAGGGTATTTTCAATTTTTGGGCAAGTTTTCCTCTTAGAACTAGAAGCTACGCTATGCTACGCTACACTAGGTAGTGTAGTGCACCATAGCGTGTAGAGGTTTATGCTAAGCCGATACGTTGGGCAGTGTAAGTAGTGTAACACTTGTATGGAAGCATCAGGACATCTCTTATTAGCTCCAGAACTTGTTGACAATGATCACTCCCATCTTGACATCTCTTCAACAAATAGGATTGTAACGACGGAAAACGTTGGTCACTAGAAATACCGAACGAAAGTCCATGTACACAGTTCTAACCCTGGATTCGTGCGAGGACCGTGCTGGAGAAAAATGAATCAGACAGGGACTTACTTGATCAGTAAAAATTTTATGATATTAGGATGATGAAATGATGGTTCTTTATGAGAAGATATAATATTTTTAACTTAGAAGGTAATTGAAAATGATGTAATCAATTTAAAAAAATTTGCAAGATTCATATAAATAGGGCACAAGAGATTAGATTTAGAATGCAGGAAATCCCAAGATCTAGGATTCAGCTCACGAACAAAATATATTGAACATAACGATTATAGGAAAACTTCAATTTAGGCAAAGTACGTGCCAAAAATAAGAAATCTGTTCAAAGATGAAGCAAGCAAAGGTCGATCTACCTTGTTCTAGTGGATCTAGGTACAAGGAGGTCAGACCCGAAGTAGAATGCCCATCAATCAGCTATTTCTGACCAAATTTTCTTGCCAATTGCTTTCAATATTCTTGCGATTTCTGATCCTCTTTGTTCTCTTGTCAATCCTTATTAAAAATTGTCAACGATTTCCAATGGAAGGAAAAATTGCTCATAGAGGAAATTTGTCAAACCTTAGGAGAAATTTTTGCCCACCCCTTTGATCTTTGTCAACTGGAGTATTTATAAGATTAGGGTTAGGAGAAAAAAACGGTTTAGATGACGCGCATCCTGAACCTACAAAATACCATTGACTTGATGTGTTTGTTGTTGAAGCTTGCGGTGCCATGCTATTTTACGCTCTGAAGCGTAATGCATCGTAAACAACTCTTGTTTGGAGTTTTGGTGAAAAACCGTTCTTAGATTATGCTACGATATGCTAAATTGCGCTGCATCATGTCAGATTATGCTGCATCCCACTAGATTACCCTGCATCATATCAGATTACGCTTCATAGCGTAATTCAACATAAGATAGTGAACGTGCAAAAAATTGAAGTGTTGTCACCGTGCTTCCTCTTTTTTTGATCAATCCTTCTAGGGTTTATTATGCCATGCTACGTGATGCAGCGTAATAGGCCCTCTTTAACCGAGAAAGAAGACTTGCTGAAATGCTCAACATGCTACAGATCATTGCCTAAACCTTAAGATTTTTACTGGGTCATCGAAGTCTTGAATATTTGCCATCTTTGATGTTGCAGTGGACTACCATATGACATTACGCTGCATCATGTGACTTTACATCATGTTGTGTAATGCGGTGTAATATGCTAAAAGTTAAGATTTTTGAGACATAGAAAACTTGTAAAGTTGTAGGCTTGCCTCCCATTACCTTGTTCTATCTTTTGAAATTTATTTGTGTTGTGCTGTGCAGTGTGGTAGGGCAGAACTTTAATCGAAAAGGAAACTTGCTGTGCCATGCCTTGTCATGACTCCTTGCCTGAATCGCTAGATTTTGCTGAACCGTTGAGGCCTCAAAATTTTCATGGTGTTTCAATGGCCCCTCTTTGTTGACGTTTAGAGGGCTTTCTTGAAAGACGTCGACAAAGAATACAAAAAACCACAGAGGTAAAGGCACCAACACTGTCCATCAGAGATTGCTCAAATGTCGCTCTGTCAAACCTAGAAGTGCAAAGGTAGGGGAGGGAAGAAAGAATAAGAGGGATTTTACAGAAGTGAGAGGAGGAAGGTTTGGAGAAGACTCAAGCATGTGAACATGAAACTTTTGTGAACAAGCCATCACGTCCTTCCATGAATGTATTTGTGAGAGGTTACGTTGTCATACTATATATGAAGGGCTTGCGTGGACGAGTTGTGTTACGCCCGCGTGGCCTAGATGAGTTGTTTTACATCCATTTTGCCAAGATTTACCATTTTTTTTAAATTACATTCCACTAGGCGAGTTGTGTTACGCCAGTTCATGGACATGATGATGCGAAAGAATTTGCTTGAATGTTCATACAATGTATAGGCAAAGAAGAGAGTAAAGGCAGTCGTGAGAACAAGGGAAGGAGAAAGTAAAGTAAGGTATCTTATGGGGCTAGAGGTAGGGTTTCCACCCCCGAGTAGCTAGGCTAGTCTGAGCAACCACTTCAGGACACCATGACATCTCACCTTCTAATGAATGAATTCTCGATCAATGCTGTCATAACAAGTAACCTGCAAAACATAACAGAAAGAAAAGCACAAAAACAATCATCCTAATCGCTAAGAAGGGAGGCTATTGAAACAAGCACCATCCAAAGTGAAAAGGAGAGCGTAGGCCATGAAACAGGGATCGTAGCAATGAGCAAGGGTCCCAATGTTGATGTCGTGGTTCATGAAGCCGCCATCGACAACTAGATTCATCTTACTCAAATGACTAGGCAAAGAACCAGTTAGATGAATCTGCTAAGTTGGAGTCTAGTGACGACGATGGAGGGAGGCCGCTGAGACTATGGATGACCATAGTTTCTTCAAGGCCCCAAGTGGCGAAGTTGATCCCAAGAGCTACAACTACGGAGCAACTGTCATAGCAACATCTTTGAGGGGTCAGTAGTATGCCTTTCGACATATTCGAGGAATCAATAGGATGCCAGTGGGGTAGCGACGTTACATCTATTCCAACGCCTTACCCATTCCATCTGGTAGGGATGCAGTGCAAGAGTGATCACACTCGCTTTCTTTGTGGATTTTCTATTGACGAATTCCAGTTTTGAGTCCTGGTTGACTGTAGTTGTTGGTTTTAAGCCTTAGTAGGCCGTGGTCTCGGTTTAACGTCTGGGCAGACTGAAACCTGCTAGTTTTACGTCGTAGCGGACAATGGAAGAGCTAGTTTATGGTCCCAGCAGACCATGCTATGGGTGTCAATTTTATGTCATGACCTAGGGACAATTCTATGCTTGTTTAGCATCTCACCAGATGTGTGCTTACCTTGCTAGTTTCACGTCATGGCGGACGGTCGAAAACTTTGCCAGTTTAGCATCTTGGCGGATGCGTGCGAGAAATGCCAGTTTTATGTCGTAGTGGACATGTACAACTTTGCCAGTTTTATGTTGTAGCAGATGTTTGTAACCTTGCATTTGAGCCAAGTTGATCTTTAGATGTAGTATCACTTCAAATACAGATGATTCACTGCATTTGGTAGCTTGTTGTTGTCGATATCCGCTAACTTGAATGCTCTGTTGCCGTATGCGTCGATGACCAGGAAAGAGCCTTCCCAGTTTGCAGAGAATTTTCCTACTAGTGCAAGAATGGCCTTGAGAACTAAATCTCCTTTTTTGATCGGTCGTTGATGCAGATTGTGCCGATGCTTCTGTCTCTGTTTATCCTGATATCTTTCGACGGTGTCAAGCATCTGGATGCGTTTCTCCTCCACTGAGTCTAAATCCATGATTCTAGACTCATTGTGTTGAGTCTCATTTATAACCATGGAGAGGACCTTCCGCAATGAGGGAACCTATAATTCCAAGGGAAACACTACTTCTGTAGTTGTTTTTCACGTCGTACGATATGCCCATAACACGTAGAGGATTTTTTCATGCCATCATTTTTTGTTGTTGCTAAGCATCTTCTTAAGTAGATTGATAATTACCCTGTTTTTTTCTTTTGCTTGATCATTTTCTTATGGGTAATAGGGTGAAGAAAAAGATTGCTTGATACCAAGATTATCACAAAAAGATTTGGTCTCTGTACTACTAAATTATGGCCCATTGTCAGTCATGATAGTCATAGGGAGTCCAAATCTGGTTACTATATTGTCTAAGATAAAATGGCAAAACTGCTGAGATGTAATCTTCTATAGGGGGATAGCCTCAACCCACTTTATGAAATACTCAGTGGCGATGATAATGAAACTATGTCCTATGGAAGATTTAGGCGCGATGGGACCTATAATGTCTAGTCCCCATCGTTGAAATGGCCAAGTAATCTATGTAGTATGTAACTCAGTTGGTGACATGTGTATTAAGTTCGCATAATGTTGGCACGTGTCACACATCTTAACTTTGGTAAGGCAATCTTTTTCCATGTATGGCCAGTAGTACCCTAGGCATTTGATCTTAGCGGCCATGGCTCGCAGGGCTACGTGTCCTCCACACAGTCCCTCGTGGACTTTGCTAACTATTCATTGTGCTTGGTCATTATTAACACAGGTTAGCAATACCCCATCGAAAGAGCATTTACAGAGAGTACTGTCTTTGATGATGACGTATTGCCTGGCACGCTTGCGCACTGCATCTTTTTGTGCATGTGTTAGCTCCTGTGGTGGTTCGCCATGCAAAAGGTAAGTCTTAATGTTCTCGTACCATTTCAGCGTTCCTCCTACGTTTAATGAAGAGATTTGCACCACTTGAATGATAGGGTCTGTACATTCCATCATTAAAGCAGGCCAAGTAGTAAACAAGTGTGGTGGCATGTTTAGTGCCAGTGTGGCCAGTGCATTGGCCACACCGTTTTCGTTACGTAGCACATGTTGGGCATCAATTGTCACAAATTATTTCAGGAGATCTTTAGCCATATCATAGTAGGGCTATAGATGCATAGCTTTGCAGGTGTAGACTCCTATGATTTGGTTGATGACGAGCATCGAATCACCTTGGATTGCCAAGTGTTAAACGTTGAGTTCTCTGACTGTCAACAATTCTCTGAGAAGCCCCTCATACTCTACCACGTTGTTCGTATAAGGGAAGGCTAGGTGGTAAGCCAGTGGATGTACATCCTTAGGGGAAAGCGTAATGACAGTGGCAGTACTGCCGCCTCTAGTAGTTGAAGCTCCGTCAAAGTATAACATCGCTTCGAGGCCTGTTGATACAGGGCTTAAACTATGTACATGCTCATCCGAAAATTCGAGCTCTATCGTAGCTTGATCATTAATAGGTGATGTTGCTAGCTGGTCAGCTATAGCCTGACCTTTGATGGATGATTGCTTGACATAATGTAAATCGAATTTGGTTGTGATAGCTTTCCAGCAAGCTATCCTACTACTCTCATACAAGTTGTTTGAGATAGCACGCAAAACATTGTTTTTGCAAATTATGTTAAACTAATTGCCAAAATGATAATGCCTACATTTTTTGAGTACGAAAATCAATGCTAAACAGTTATGCTCCACTTCATTGTATCTTGTTTCATACGCAAATAGAGCATGACTAAGATAATAGATAGGGGCCTTTGACCTATCGTTTCTTTTTTGGCAAAGTAACGCAGCTATAGACACGTCCAAGTTTGCTAGATAAATGTAAAAAGGCTGATCTCTTTGTGGTGGGAAAACTATTGGTAAGTGTTGTAGCGCCCTTTTCCAAGTTGTCAAATGCATGCTAGCAGTCATCGGTCCATTCAAAATTAACACCCTTCTTAAGAAGATGTTGCATGAGATGTAATTTATTTGTTAACTTCGAAATGAATCTCCTGATAAATTGTAGTCTACCCTACAACCCATGTAGTTCCTTAAGGTTTGTAGGTGGCGTTAAATCAACGATGGCTTTAACCTTGTCAGGGTCGACTCGGATGCCAGTCTCTGATACCACAAACCCTAACACGCGTCCGGTTTTGACTCTGATTACCCAATTCTTTAGGTTGAGCCGTAAGTCATGCTTAAGACATTGTTTAAGGACTAACCCTAGAGAGTCTAAATGATCTTTCAACTTTACAGACTTGACAGCTATGTCATCCATGTAGTCATTCAATCTCCCTAAGAGGTAGTCACTAAAGATGTATGTCATGGCTCATTGATATGTTGCTCCAATATTTTTTAGCCCGAAGGGCATCATAGTGTAACAGAAAATCCCCTAGGACATCATAAATGTTGTGGTCAATTTATGTTTTGGGTTAATACGAATTTGATTATAACCTGAGAAACCATCCATAAAGGATAGAAGCTCGTGACCAGCTGTTGTATCGATCAGTTGGTCGATACTCGGTAATGGGAAATTGTCCTTAATCATGGCTTTGTTCAGATCTCAGAAGTCTATACAGATGCGTATGCCTCCCATTTTCTTAGAGACAACTATGATGTTGGACACCTAGTCTGAGTAATCGACTGCATGAATGAAACTAGCTTGATACAGCTTAGTGATTTCATTACACACTGCTAGCGCTATTTCTAGCTTAATCTTTTGTGCCTTCTGTCTAATTACTTTGATGCATGGGTCTAAGATTATGTTGTGTTGTATTAATCTCGGGTCTAATCCCGGAATGTCTTCGTACGATCACACAAATACAATAGCGTTATCTTGGAGCACTTACGTTATGCCACTCTGTGTCTATTGGTCTAGGAGGGAACTAACTCTAAGATTTTTATTTTCACCTTTGTGCGTAACCACAGGGACCTCGTTGAGAGGGTCCTTGATTACATCACCAGCCTCTAGGTCGAGAGTTCAAGCTAGATGTTCTGGCCAATCTGGGGATATTTCTGATGTTTCTATGGTTCCGTCACAAAGGGAAAGGTTTTTTCCTATTAGCATGTGATTGAGCTGTCTAATGATCTCCCCATGTGGGCCCATTAAGGCTAAGGATGCAGATAAAGTTGTGTCCATTTGCCATTGGCCTGCAAAATCGCCAAAATGGAAGTTGTTACATTGTTTTTCTGCCAATATGTTGTACGATAAAAGTTTGCTTTCTTTACGTTAGAGTTGCATATTAGAAAGGCTTCCAGTTTAAGGTCTTGGTGGGACCATTACAAATATGTACTATCTGTGAGAAGATGGCAAGCTAGGATTCCTAGATGCTAGTGTGTAACTTCTGTGGAGTAAGATGAAAGATGTAACATGGCGTGTCTAGCGTGTCTAAATAATTGGATTTGAATTTTTTTACAAACCATAGTTAATGCAGCCAGATTATGAGGCAATAAGCTATGCACTAGTTTAGGGTCATTTCGGACAGTGATTCACACGATATCTATGAAATTAATGCCCCGATCTTTACGTTTCGTGTCATGCTGACATTGGCGTTTTGGGAAAGTTTTGCATCAATCAAGTAGAAAAAATTAGTTAACTTCAAACATTTCATTTATAAACCACTGGTTCACGCTCAGAACAAGCCATAGATATCGTGAATTTGAATCTAGCTATAGCAGAAAGGGAGCAAAAGCAAGGCGTAAATAAATGATTTTGCAAAAACTCTTTCAATTGCAACTATGGGACCAAAGGTCAAAGGGAAGAATGCTAAACTCGTAAGGATTGATAAAGTGTAGAAGAGTTTTCAGCGGGCTTTGCAGGCCAGGGTCGAGGCTCGGGAAGTTACTCCACTCAACTGATAAGTCGCCTTTCATCCTCCTACACTATTGTTATGCTTGTTGCAGTGTCATAGTTATACATATTTTTTTCTAAATGTGTATGTTATGTTGGTTGTTAATATTTGTTTATGTAGACTAAGTTGTTGTGGTTTGCGATATTACCTTTGTCTTCGCTATTGGAGATGAACCTTGTATTGTTACGAGGGTTTAGGTAACATTGAGTAATACTGAGCAAACGTAGTGTATAATCGAAAAGTCTAGGTATTGTACCTGTGAGTAGCATAATTAGGGTTCTATCTTATTTTTCTTTACTCTTGTAATAATTGCATGTTATGCTAGAGTAATACGCAGTGTTTCTTTCATTTTCGTTGTTAGAGACAGACCTTGAGCTGTTGTAAAGGTTTGGGCAGTTTTGGCCATGCGTTTCTAGTGAAATCTGTAATTTTTTGGGAGTCAGGAGAACCCTAATGTTGTATGATGAATATTTATGTCTAAATGGTTTTTTTGATAGCAATGCATTTTTTTTTGTTTTGTACAGAATTATGCTAAAGCCCGTCCTAATCATTTTGGACATCATGGGCATTCTATGCTGCATGCATGTTCTCGCAGCCAATGTGCCTCCTCCTCATGCTTGTATAAAGGAGGAGGTGGTGTGGTTCCGAAGGGGTACGTGGGAGTTCTTACAGTTTTTGCTTTGTAATTATAGCGTAATCGTTTGGTCGCATCTACTAGGTGATGTAGCTGCTACTATTTTAAAGATGCTACTGGTTGGGTTGACGCAGGCCATCTTGACATTTTTGATAGAAGGCACTGTTGAAACTGTGTAGGTGCAAGGCCATGAACAGAGTGCTAAAGGTTTGAGGCATTTGAGCTGGATCTGGGAGATGCCCAGTTTTAACTGTTATCATGCCTACAACACTCTATTCGTGGCCCATCATCTCACAACCTACTTCCAGAATCCACCTGGTACAGTGCATTACGCAGGCGGGTAAGTTTTTTTGTTTTGTTTCTTCTTGCTATGTTGTAGTATGCTAACTACTATTTAAATTTGTGTTGTGTAAATAATTTTTCCTATGGTGTAGATTTTTCATCAATGACAGTGGTCTCCTGGGCAATAATGATACATTGTCATTGACCAAAAGGGCTATAAGGGAATTTACTTCTATCAGCAATGTACGGGCTGGTGTCATGGGACAAATGGTGTTCGAAATCCCAGAATACTTGACCCACTATGCCGAATTCTTTTCTAGATGTAGAAATCTCAGATGGCTGGATAGGGAGTGGACTTTGGATCCTCCCCTCACTGTCGCAGATGTGCAAAGGAAAATCCCTACGTTTCCTTTGCCATTCGGACTCGATAAACTTTATTATGATGATCAGTTGTATCGATGTTGTTAGCTGGAAATAGTGTATGAAGTTGTCTCATTTTTGTTATACTATCTTAACTATTGTTTACTGTTTGCAGTGAGGGAATAACGGGAAATCACGATTATGGCCTCTACTCATGAGGCAAATAGTCTCTTTTTCCGTTACAGTGATATAAAGGAAACACAACACTGGCTTAGCCATAGAGTGATCCCAGTTGTGTTAATCAATAACCATCGGGAGGCTAGACTGATGGACCTATTTTTGGCCATAACTCTCGATGTCACTATGGGTGAAATGCTGACCCTAGTCAACTCCTTCAGTGAGGAAGCTAAGCATCTCTGCATACACATGCGTAATGTGCGTGTGAATTTTGACATTGACGCTCAACTATTTACCGATCTCTTTGGGGTCCCCTCCGATGGCTTTCCTATAAAGGAAAAGTCGAAGAGGAGTGCCATTAAGAAGGAGGTTAAGGGAATTCCTACCGATAGGATTGAGTTAGAAGTGGCTAATACTATTTACCCCCTTTTTTTAGCTCGGGCCTTCCCCAAGATCCTCTCCCAAGGGAGATTCCTCACTATAGAGCAAGCTCGAATTATGCAAGAGGTCATGGAGGAGGGGACATGGTTCAATTGGGCTAGCTATTTTGCTGAAGGCCTACATGTTGAAATGTTCAGGCTTTGCAAGAAGCTTGAGTCCCATTTCAATGTGCACTTTGCCTTCTTCATAGCTTTCTTCTGGCCTTTTGCCAAATTTTTGGTAGTCCAAAGGAATGGTGTCTGGGTGCAACAAGACCATAGCCAGATTTCCAAACCATGGATTTCCCACGTTTTTGACACTATCTGGTTGCAAGACCCTCGTGAAGGAATCGGGGAGTCATCTATAACGACTAAAAATATGGTTGCGCCTCGAACGCGGGGTCAGGACAGCATGGGTGGGGCACTCCTCTCCTACACTAGCGATGTGTCTAGGGGGAAGTGCTGTAGCTAAACTAGTGCACTCGTCGATGCCATGGAAGACCCCTCGTTTGACCGAGGAGCCTGTCGAGCCAACAAGTGGTGTGAGGTAGAAGATGCAAGTCAGGTTTTGGAGGAGTAATCCTCAAGTAGGTAAGCAAAGAAATGTGCTAATAATTATAGTTATGTTGCATATAGATACTTTTGCATTGCGTAATATTTATTGAACTAGAGTGAAATCCTGCGCTAACTGAGGATGTTGTATGACAACGAAGGAGAAGGCTGTGGAACAGTTAAACCCTGAAATAGGAGCTATAGTTTTGCAGTGCAAGGAAGGGGCCTTGGCCTTGGAAGAAGAGGCTCCAGTCAACAAGGAGAGTGGCATGCAGATTTCTATGCGCAAGAAGGAAGTAGCAGTGGAAGATGCCGAAGTCCTTTCAGCTGAGATAGGAAGAGGTAAGTGATTTGTGACTCAGTGAGGTTAACTTTTATAGCGTACTAGACTCTAGATAATTTCTTCTAAAGGTTATACTGGTCATCGTAATTTCTCAATTATGTCCTTATATGGAACTTGTTCTGCGTAATAGGTGACTAGGACGTACACTTGTCAACAGTGGCGACTCGATCCTGGGGTGAATTTCCTGATAAATTTGCCTTTATGGAAGGTGTTGTTCAAGATATGATCAGTCACTTGGAGTGAATTGATCTTGAAGTAGGTATGCTACAATCATTATGTAGAGGTTGTTCCATTCTGGTATTATGTTACCTAATTACACTTAATTTCCATTTTATGTTATTAGGAGCTCGACTCAAATGGGATCCGTCGAAGCCTATTGATTTATATGCCACTGAACCCTCATCGAAAGACACCATCATGCCATGCAACATTTATGACAAGATGCATAAATGTGTTATATGCTCGACTTGCTCCTTATGGGAATGTCAAAGCGTGAACGAAAACCTTTGGAAGAGACTGCAAAGGTTGGAAAAGGAGAGGGTGGCTCTAAGTGATGAAGTTGGGGATTTAAGGTCATGGAATGAATTCTTGCAGGCCCAGGGAATGGGTAATGAGGACTGGAGAACTGCTATTGTTGACTATGCCTATTACTAGACTATTGTTAGGAATAGTGTCCAGACCAGCCATGAATTGGTCGAGCAATGGATGCAAATGGATCTCCTAGCTCAGAAAAATCAAGACTAGAAGGACTTTAGTGCGATTGTGTAAGAATGGGGGCATATGCAGAAAGACCATAAACATGTCTATAAGCGGGAATGTGTTTCCTATCATCAACATTACAGGGACTCTACTATCGAGGCTTAGTCCCTTCGACTATTCCTTGACATTATTGGTGCTTCTAGCGCATTTGAAAGATTTCAAGAGCAAGTGACAGTAAGTGCCTCCCTAGAAAGGGAAATGACTCTTCCTGAGGGAAGACAACTGTTCCTTCCTTCTTCCCTGAACCACCCTGATGGACTCCTGTGGAGGAAGGGAAGGTCAAGGCCAGAGCTAATCTAGGAGATGGGATTTGGTCTGAGCTTACCGAGGAAGAAATTATGCAATGTTTATGGCTTGGCTTAGAACAAATCCCATTTGCTACCAATGCATAACCATCATAGGTGAGTTGTGGTTTTATTATGATTTTTTTCATACCTAGTTTTGATGGTGATGTTAATATGCGTGTTATGTCTAATTGTAGGAATGACCTTAGGAGGTTCCTCAATGGGATAAACATAATGGGGGTGATGGTTCTCACGAGGAGGGTCTGCAGGAAACAGAGCATAATGGTGATGATCAGTGCCATGGAAAACAACCTCATATAGAAGAGCCTAGTAGGGAGGGCCTCCTTCATGAAGAGATGCCACCTGAAAACGATGGCCCCTATGAGGACAATTTGCTTGAAGTAGAGATGGAGCTAGGAGATACGGGTGACAGTGGGGACAAAGGTGATGCATAACATGGCTATTTAAGCTATAGTTTTATTATGATGGGATGAAACAAAAGAAAATATTTTTCTTTAAAATTTTAATGAAAATTTGGTCTGATTTTAATGTTCTTTTTTTGTTTTCAATTGTAAAGCGTAAATGGAATCATGGGTTTTGACACTATGACAAGCCACAGTTAGTTTAAATGTACAGCGTAAATAAAGTTAATAGTTTAAAGCCATTGCAGGCCACTAAATGATTCAAATGTAAAGTGGCAATGAAATCATTAGTTTAAGACCATTTTGGGCCTTTGATAGTTTTAGGCCATTCCAGGCCTTTGATAGTTTTAGGCCATTCCGGGCCTTCGATAGTTTTAGGCCATTTCGGGCCTTCAATAGTTTTAGGCCATTTTGGGCCTTTGATAGTTTTAGGCCATTTTGGGCCTTTGATAGTTTTAGGTCATTTTGGGCCTTTGATAGTTTTAGGCCATTCCGAGCCTTTGATAGTTTTAGGCCATTCTGGGCCTTTGATAATTTTTAGATGAACGAAAAAGTAACAAAGACAACTGGTGGGAGTGTAAAGATAAGCATAAGTGTAAATGAGAATAGCTAGTGGAAGCGTAAAGATATGTGCATAAATGAAATGAGTATTGGTACAACATAAATGGAACAGCTGGTGGAATCATGTGTGTAAATTGCATGACATTTAGATGATGTGGTTCATTTGCTAACTCTCTAGTTGTCTCCTAACCATTTTTATCTTTGGTGAAGTGTAAGGACAGGGAGATTTATGACCCTGTTCCCTCACACCACAGTCTTCCTCTTGGAATGGTAGTTTGGCCCAAATTAAACTGTCATTAGCCATTGTTTTGGCTTGTTCTAGTGTTTGGATAGGGGACTCGTCTTCAGGAATTTCGATTTTTGAACCCTGTTCGGTTTCTATGTTGTTGACAACTCGAGGGGTCATTTCATCACTATGGATGACCACCTCCCCTCCTGCATAGGGCAAATGGATCTCTTGATGGATAGAGGATGAAATCGCCCTCAGTTGAGCTAACCAAGACCTCCCTAGAATTAGGTTAAAGCCCGACATTTCTTCCTTGACAATAAATGTTGCGTCTGTGGGGAATTGTTCCCCTGCCACAAAGTTGATGTGCACTATCTCTTTGACTTACAACCGTGCCCCATTGAACAAATTTAGACATGATGTTGTTGTAGGACTGATCTGATCGATCAGGCCTAGCTTATGCACTATAGGATATGGGATGACATTAGCAGCTGCCCCATCATCTACATGTACTCTCCAAATTCAGTGTTGGCCAACCCAGATGGTGATGAACATGGGTGCCATTATCACTTGACCCTTTTTTGGGTCATTCTTAATAGATTCGTTGTGAAAGGTCAATAGGGAAGTCCCAGGTTTCTCAGTGGTGAGAGGAAGCATGATGGAATGAATCACTTCTTCATCCATTGGCAGGCTCTCGTCCACAGGAATGGATGTTAGCATACAAACCATGGCTTTGCGGTGCTTTTGGAATGTCATTAACAAATTGTACAGGCTCAACATTGTATTTTTCTATTTAAGAGCCTACTTAACTTGTGTAAAGGTGTTAAGGAGATCTCGCCCATGATCTGACTACTTGCCATCCTTTTCCTCTTCCATTCACCCAAAGAGAAAGATTTCTTGAGGGGGAGTGACATTTGGTCGAGGGTTGTGTTTCTTTTGGCTAGTAGGAAATGGTTGCACTTACGTAACTTCATCATTTTTAGAGAGTGGGGCCAAGGGCACAGAAGCGAGGGGTTTAGGCTTGGGAAACCCCAGTGTAAGATGATCCTTGGCCATACCAATTTTCATATGTCCTTTTCCTTTTCTATTAAGTTGGGATTGGAAGATTGGCTTGGAGATTTTCCCCTGCACAGAAGGGGCAGTTGATGGTTCTGGCACCATGATGACAAAGGGTGCCTTAGGTGTAGGCGCAAGCTGGGCTACGGCTTTACCAACAGCGGGCTATCCAATAGTGGTCTGAGAAGGGGCTCAGAGGATGAAAGGTTGCCTTGGAGCACCACTCGTTGATGCTGATGGACTTGCTATTTGGGGTAGACAAGGATGCATTCGCAACACAAAGGGTTGCTTTGACTATGCCTGACTATCGCCCTCTGCACCGACCATGTTGATACTGTACCCTACATCATTTGCATTTAACGGGTCTTGGTACACATGCATGGCTTGGTTTTCTGGGTGTGCCGAACTACTACTATCTAAGATTAGGTCACCTTGATCAATCATACATTGAAGGCCATCTTTCAACGCCTAGCAGTAATATGTGTCATGACCACACAATTGATGGTAGTCACAAAACCGGTTCAGCCTAAAGTTCTTGGGAACTAGCGGTTCATTAGGTTGGGCTAAGGAGGGGTTCTTGAGTAACTTGCAATGGTGCCTGTGATGTTTCAGAGCTTCCTTGAACACCACCTTAGGTCGGATATGGCCGGTTCCCAATAATTGCTTCAAAAGTTCTGAAGGCTTTACAGGTAGGATTGCATAATTTGAACGGTCCTTACGCTCAAATTTAGGCCTCAACTGTGGAGGTGCTTTGGGGGAGGAAGGAGCTTCTTGATTAGCACCATTTGAGCTAGTTGTCGGCTTGGTAGGCTTCACTATTTTTTTCTTATTGTTGTTGTTTTTCTTCTTGGCCCCCTCGACAACCACTGCTACTGTCGTTGTCATAGCTTTGCCTTTATCCTTACCCTTGCTATGGGCATTCTTGTAGACCACATACGCCAGATCTTTTCTAGCCTCCACCACGTCTTGGATGCTCTTAGTTTGAGCAAAGGCTTGGCTAAGGGAGCGGGGAGCAAGGTAGTATAGTTTAGTCTTGATAAAGTTGTTAACTACCTCCTTGAAGATTTCCATTAGATGGGCTTCCACGATGGGTTCGTGGATTTCGTTCAAGGTGGCGCTCCACCACTGTATGAACTTTTGGACTCACTCAAGCGGGTCTTGCTTGACTCCCATGAGCTGGTCCAACATGACTTCTGGCCTCAGGTTGTACTTGAAACGGGTCACAAACTGAGTTAACAGCTCCTCCAAAGTTGAGATGGAAGCAGGTGAGAGTGCTCGATACCAATCCAGAGCTTTACTTATTAAGGACATAGCAAAGACATGGATGATAGTATGTGGCCATTGTTGCAATAGTAAGGACTCTGACCTAAAAGTGACTAGGTGGGTGTTGGGATCACCTTCCCCATTGTATTTTGTCAAATGGGGAAGGGTTATCCTAGGTGGCAATGACAAGATAGGGATTGCTGGACTAATAGGATCATCATGGTAGAAATCCATGACTTGTACCATGTTAGAACCAATCGCCTTGAGATGCTTGACCTCTTTTGTAAGGGTTTGAATGAGTTGGAAGGCTTGGTCCAAACCCGTAAACGATGAGGTTGTTTGTGGAATGGTAGGAGGAGCCACACTGAGTGGCGCAACGGAGGCCGTAGCTTGGTCGATGGTCGATTCTATCAGGATGGTCCCTGCAAGCGGTGCCGCTTGTGGCATCCACCATCTGGTAGTTGGTGCAAATGGGATGACTACCATCGAATGCACTATTGGATATGCTATTTGTGTAACTGGGGGCATAGACAGTGATCTTACAACTGGGTTTAGCACTCGCGGGACCTGGCTTTAATGATGGGGATGATGGGGCATTTGTGTAGGATGCGCAACGAGAGGAATGTTTGGAACCTACCATGCTATAGTGGCAGGCCCTGTTGTGTGGGTCAGGATGAAGGTGGGTGTTGCAGGCAATTACGATGTAGGAATTGCATGTACATGTGATGACATAGGCGCAAGTGTATGATGAGATGGATTAGGTAATTGCACCTGCTGAGGAATGATTTGTGATGGACCGTTGCCCAGGAAGATAGTCGAAGAGAGAAAATGTAGGTGTGGTGAGTGTAGGACTTGATTGGTATTAGATAATATCAGGGGCATGGTAACCATGAATAATGGATTTACACGAGACATCGTGGAGGGAGGGGCCATGGCGAAATCAGCATGACCACCTCCTTCAGAGTGGGAGTCTAGATCATCTTGCTCGTCATGGAGTGTTTCATCATGGAACAACTCCTCCAGTTATTCTGGCTATGTCTTAACCATGATCATTTGATCTAGGATCCACTTTTGTTGGTCTGTCAAGGGCACAGTGGCATTAGGTGAAGGAATAAATTCCTTCTCGTTGTAGTATATGAACTCGTATTCTCGTTTTTCTTTGAATTCTTATAGATACATGGGTAGGTTTGCTGCTAGTTTAGCATAGAGGAAATTATAGTATTCTCTACACTGAGTGTGTCCCTTAGGCTCTTTGTTTTGAAGCCTGAGGGAACGGCGTGGTCGCACCAGACTAGTTGGCGGCTTAACCACAGGAGGCGTAACTTGCAGAGTCCAAGGGTTCTCGAGGTTGGCAATGTCAACAGCTGTGGTTGATGTAATCATTTTCTATGTAGTTTAGAAGTAATAAGGATAAGGATAAAGCTCGCAAGGGCAAAGGAAAACTAAGATAATAATTAGGGCTTTCTATCTTGTGGGATTCCAAAGGAATCATCGAAGTGACCGATCTACACCACACAATCTCGTAAACAACCTTGGAGGTATTACGTTTTCGCCAATTGACGATGGGTACAGAAAGCTTACAAGACTACCCATAAAGTGCAGATCTAATATGCCCTCCTTCTAGAGCTAGAAAACTATAATGACAGAAAATGTTGGTCACTGGAAATACCGAAAGAAAGTTCGTGTACACAGTTCTAACCTCGGATCCGTGCGAGGACCGTGTTGGAGAAAAACGAATCTGAGGTGCCCTGAATGGTCTTGCCGATCAGATAGGGACTTACTTAATTAGTAAAAATTTTATGATATTTGGATGATGAAATGATGGTTCTTTATGAGAAGATATAATATTGTTAACTTAGAAGATAATTGAAAATGATGTAATCAATTTAAAACGATTTACAAGATTCGTATAAATAGGGCACAAGAGATCGTATTTAGAATGTAGGCAATCCCAAGATCTGGGATTCAGCTCATGAACAAAATATATTGAACACAACGATTACAACCAGACTTTGATTTAGGCGAAGTACATGCCAACAATAAGAAAGTTGTTCAAAGATGAAGCAAGCAAAGGTCGACCTACCTTATTCTAGTGGATCTGGGTACAAGGAGGTCAGACCCAAAGTAGAATGCTTGTCAATCAGCTATTTCTAACCGAATTTTCTTGCCAATTTCTTTTGATATTCTTGCAATTTCTGATCCTCTTTGTTCTCTTGTCAATCCTTATTAAAAATTGACAACAATTGCCAACGGAAGGAAAAATCGCTCACAGAGGAAATTTGTCAAACCTTAGGAGAAATTTTTGCCCACCCCTTTGATCTTTTTTGACTGGAGTATTTATAATATTAGGGTCAGGAGAAAAACGCGGTTTAGATGATGTCCATCTTGAACCTACAAAATGTCGTTGACTTGATGTGTTTGTTGTTGAAGCTTACGATGCCACGTTGTATTACACTCTAAAGCATAATGCATCATAAAACACTCTTTTTTGGAGTTTTGGTGACAAACTATTCTTAGATTATGCTACGATATGCTAAATTACGTTGCATGATGCTAGATTATGCTGCATCCCACTAGATTACACTCCATCATATCAGATTACGCTTCATAACGTAATTCAACATAAGATAGTGAACCTGCAAAAAATTGAAGTGTTGTCATAGTGCTTCCTCTGTTTCTGATCAATCCTTCTGCGGTTTATTACACCACACTATGTGATGCAGTGTAATAGGCCCCCTTTAACCGAGAAAGAAGACTTGCTAAAATGCACAGCATGCTGCAGATTATTGCCTAAACCTTAAGATTTTTGCTGGGTCGTCGAAGTCTTGAATATTTGCCATCTTTGATGTTGCGGTGGACTGCCTTCTAACATTACACTGCATCATGCGACTTTATGCCATGTTGCGTAATGCAGCGTAATATGCTAAAAGTTAAGATTTTCGAGACATAGAAAACTTGCAAAGTTGTAGGCTTGCCACCCATCACCTTATTTTGTCTTCTAAAATTTATTTGTCCTATGCTATGCACTGTGGTAGGGCAGACCTTTAATCAAAAAGGGAACTTGATGTGTTGCGCCTTGTTGTGATTCCTTGCCTGAATTACTAGATTTTGCTGAACCATTGAGGCCTCGAAATTTTCATGGTGTTTCAAGGATCAGCAATTTTTCTTTGTTTTGCACTCTCCTAATTACTGCCAAAGTTGTCCCTAGGCTTGACCTTGCTTGTAAGAGTAGGAAAGATGTAGTCCTAGAGCACAGGCTGCACTTTGCATTCATTGTTGGCATTGGGGTGGTGCACTATCTCACTCAAGCTTGTTTCATTTTGTTTTGCTATCACTGTATTTTGCATTATTGCTTATCAGCTTACGTTTATTGCTTACGTGATACATAACGTCTTTAAAACAATTATTTACAAAAGGTTATTGTACATCGGTTAGGTCCCTATTTAATCGACCAGACCATTCAGAGCACCCCACTTCTATTTACTCCAGCATGACCCTCGCATGGATCTAGGGTTAGGCTATACACCCGTAACCTCTCGGTGTTCTAGCCACCAATGTTTTTGGTTGCTACACACCGTTCTTACCAGTTTTCTATTCTATTTTGGTTTCTATTTTCTGGTTCCTATTCCATTTTTTGATCTATGGTTGTATATTTGTTATTTTTAAATTTTGAAAAAATCCCACTATAGATCTAGAACATGTTTATGCATTTTTGATGTTACTTGGGATTTGGGTTTTGGTCATGTTAAAGTTTAAATGCTTTTCCAATGAATTTCATGGGCTTTCTACTATTTCTACCCAAAAACGAAATGCCACTTTTATATTTTTCTCTAAGTAAAAGATTGAGTTTTTAATCTTTCTAAGGCTATGAGGTTATTTTCTACTATTTTTTAGTTAATGGGATTTTTGAACCACTCAATTTTGCTTAATGGATCATTTTTATGATTATTTCCACCAAGCTACATCAAGTGGGTTTATTGTTTTAGTGCCATTTTTCCATAAGTTGTGTATTTTTTGTATAGTTAACTATTAAGAAATTTTAGTTTTATTATATGGGTTTTCATTTTACAATCCATGGATTCCAATGAATTTTGAATCACTAAATTTAAATTAACGATTTGGTTGTTATGGTTGTTTCTATTCGCTTGAGTGAAAAGGGGTTTTGGTATGATGGCCATGGTTAGGTTAATGGTGTATTTTTTTCTAAAATATTAGTTGACTATTTTTATAGTTTTTGGTTATGGGGTTATAGATGTTGTTTTATGATTCCAATGGCTATGGAATTTTCAAATTCTATTGAGTGGTTAATTAGTTATGATTGTTTCTATTTACTTGCATGAAATCATGGTTACAAGGCTGTGATGCATTTACCCCTGTGAAGATGGGCAATGTTGAGGTTGTAAATTTTTTTTCCTATCAATGTCCCATGATCTTAAGGATTGTTTAAGATGTTAGGAAGGTGTTAAAAGTTATCTGGATGAAAATAAAAAAAAAATTAAATATTTTTTTTCTAAGTATTTTCCTATGGCCATTTTGGTCTAAAGTATAAAGTTTTAGTTGTAAGATTAGATCATGTTTAAAATTATTTATAAGTGTTATTATTTTATGTTATATGGTTGTGAAGTTATCTTGTTTAATTTTTTTAATGTACTTTTAATTTTTTTTAATTTACGTGGTCACGATGGTTGTATGTTGAATATTACAGGGCTTTCTTAAAGCCTATTCTTATTTTTATAGAGATGGTGGGATTGCTATGTTGCATCCACCTCCGTGAGGCTAGCTCCCAAGCTCTAGATATGGAGTCAAACCATAGTGGGATATGGTTCAGGCTAGAGGCCAAAGACTTCCTTGTGTACCTCTTGCGCAACTTCAATGTGATGGTTTGGTCACACTTAACAATTGATGTAGTAGTGGTGACTCTAGAGACAATCTTGCCTAGGTCCTCTAGTCTCATTGTCAAGTACTTGATAGATGAACCTAACACCCATATGTAGGGGCTGAAAAAATATGGTGCTACTACCATGGGCTCTTACAAATTATTGAAAATTTTTGGAGATGTTCAAATTCAACCAATATAATATGGACAACACTTTGATTATTGGCCATTGTGCCCATACATTGTTCCAAAATCCTCCAAGCACTATTTATCATATAGAGGGGTAAGTAAAGTTGTCTTTGGTTTCATAATTACTTTATTATTTTATGGTTATATACTTAGGTTATAAAATTTTTTCATTGTTTCACTTGCCTACAAGTTTAGGATGGATGAGTGAGATTTCATTAGGTGTGACAACCTCTTACTATTAGCCCACATAGCTTTGGAGGTGTTCATCAAAAGCTTGAATGTGAGGCTTGCAGTGTTGGAGTACATAGCAGGTGACCTTAAAGACAACAACGGGTGTCACTCTAAGGCCTATATAAGGTGCCAAAAGAATGGGACAATGGATAGTTGGTGGACAAGTTCATCTCTTGATAACTTAGACATCAACTCATTTCCTAGGGCTCCCAAGATGCCTGCATCTAACAAGAGAAGTGAGTATATTTTCCTTGTTGATTTTGGGTTATTCGCATTCTACTATTTTTTCTAGTTATTTTTATTTTTATTTTTGAAGTAGTTATTGTTGGTTTATATTTTAAATTAGTTTCATTTTTATTGTATGTTTCTTTACATGATGTACCTATGCTAAGGCTAATGGTCTATCCTTCATTATGTTGCAAAGGCTACTCCCTTAGCTAAAGTCATAATTGTTACTTTAGAGGATACTGAGGAGACCTTGATCCTCAAGTTTAATGAGGTGGAATCCTCATAGGACTAGTTGTTGGACCAGAACCCCAATGTTATACATGCAAGGGATATTCATATAGGCTTGTTTGACCTCTTCATTGCCCCAATCCTGATCATTCCCACTACAAAGATGTTGAACATTATTGACTCCTTTAGCCAAGGAGTCAAGAAGTTCACCACTCGAGTTCATAATGTGAACATTGTTCTAAAGGTTAGTGCATCCACTTTAAGTGATCTATTTGGTGTTTCAAATGATGGCATGCCTATTATTTCCAAAGTAGGTAAGGAGGTAGATCACCAAAAGGAAGTAGAAGAGTGGCTAGGCACTCCCTTCGATAGAAAGGATATCCTCTAAAGGAGATCAAGTTACCATTGATTATAGAAATGTACGCCTTATTCCGATCTTGTGTGTTTCCTGAATTGTTGTCATAGGGAAAGGTCTTAGGCATGGAGCAAGTTTGGGCCATGAAGTAGGTACCTACCAGTGATACTTAATTTAATTGGTCTACTCACTTGGTTTCTAGGCTTTAGAGTGAAATTCAAAATCTTTTCATTAACCTCCATATGAAGTGCCATGTGCACTTTGCGCTTTTCATGGCTTACCTGCAAAGGTTTTTAGAGTTCCTAGTGGTGATATGAGATAGATTATGGGCTATCCAAGATCCATCCTAGCTTACCAAACCTTGGGTCAAGGTCCTCGCTTTAACTACACAAGCCCAGGACTTGCCAGAAGTTGTGGCAAAGTTGCTATCCATCACTACCAAGGATATGTCTAGTAGGCATTTTGTATCCCTTAACAACATGGGGGCTAAACCTCTCATAGCCTTAGCTAGAACCAAGAAGGCTCAAAGGTTATGAAAATAGGCTAAGGGAATAGTGAGGAGTAAGCTTAAGAGGCCTTTGGCTAATGAACTAGCACCCATGATTGTAGAGCCTATGAAGAAGTAGAAGTTGTTTAGGAAACTTAGAGATGTATGCCATAAAGTTAGAGGTATGTTGTATCTTCATTTTATTCTTTCATTAATCTATTTTAAGGTTTAAGTTAGTTACACATGTTTGTTTGGACAAAATGTACTAAGTGGTTCTATGTTAGTATGATTAATGTTTTTACAAATAAGCAATAGGAATAGGAAGCTAGGGCCAAGAAGAAAAGATAGTAAGACATTATGATGATGATGATGTGTAGAATGTAAGCCTACCTCCTTTTCCTTCTATGGGCAATTTTGATGCTATGCTAGAGGATACTCACCTAAGTGAGCCTCTTATTGCCACATCAAACAATCCCTTAGGTATGTATAATTTTCAATTTAAATATTGTACCTATTATTTCTTTTTTGTTGGTTCATGTGTTTTTTTGGCTCTGTTTGTTGATTGCTTATTGCACTTGTTGTAGCCCAAGAGCCTCAGGCAGAGGCTTCCACCTCCACCTTCCACATGCAACCATGGGTGGAAAGCCTTGATAAAATTGAGTTGATGCGAGGTGTAGTTGAAGACATGATTAACTGGTTATAGCACATAGCTCCTAAGATTGGTAAGAGATTTTAACTCATTTTACCCTTATTATTATTTATTTCATGTTTTCATTTTTGTATTTAGTTTTGTTTTGTATGTTTTTGGTTTCCATGGTTATGCAATTTCTATTACTAAGTGGTTCTATTTGTTGGTTACAATGCCTAAATTGAGATGAAACCATGATAGGTTGATGAAGATGGATGCATTTCTTGCTGATTTGGAGAATGTCCCATACAAGTTTTATGAGGCTACCACTAGATGTGCACTCTCATGTGGTAAGTCCTTGTGGGAGTGCAGATGCTCCAACGAGTTCTTATGGGAACAAGTTATAGAATTAAGGGAGGAAAATCAAAAGCTAAAAGTGGAGGTAACAGACCTCAAGGACTACAAAGACTTCATAGAAGATGAAGCAAATAATAGAGACTCCTTGTGCACCAAGGAGATGACCTAGGCTCATTATTAGAGTGTAATTCAAGATAAGGTTTCCCTTGCTAGACAGGTAGCAGAGTAGAAGCTCCAAATTGATCTTATCAACTACAAGGCTGGTGAGTGGAAAAAGTACGGTGGTTTGGTTATTAAGTGGGGTTGTACACACAAGTGGTTATATAAGTCTGAACAAGATGTCTATCTTAATTGGCTAAAAGATGAATCCACAAACTAACAAAAACTCAAATTATTCATTATGGGCATTAATGCATAGGAGGTTGATGAGATGTTCACAAATCATATGTTTGTGGATAATTTCTCTACTCATTAGGTTACTACTACAACAGGGGAAACATCCACTGCCATTTTCTTGCATGAGCCCCTTGCATGAAGTGATGTTGACAAGACTAACATCCTAATGGGTATTGATCTTGGGGATGTAGACTAAACCCACATGTCTAAAGACCAAATCCTTTGCCTTCTAGAGGTTGGCCTTCAAAACTTCCTCGAAGAGCACACAATTCCAACACCATCTCAAGTTTTCTTTTTTTTTTTAGTTATTTTTAGTTTTTCTTTTGTTTAAGTTATTTAATTTTTCTTGATATGCATTGGTTACTAATTAGTTCTATGATGTCTTGTCACAGGCACTAGATGATGACAGTAGCCCAAGTGGTGAAGATGGAGATGATTCCTCATTGCCTTCTACAGATGCCAATTAGTTTCCCTAGTTGCCCTTCTAATTGTTTTAATTTCATGTTGATGATGATGCATGGCTAGTGTTACCAAAATAGTTTATTGTTTAGATGGTTTATTTGACTAAGGTTATGATAGTATGGACATTTTAGCTTTAATTTTAAATTTTAAGTTTTAATTTTGGGTATGATGTCATAGCATTATCGGTTGTGTTTATATTATGTTTCTACTATGTTTTGGCTACGTTGGCTAGATTTGGTTGTCATGTGATAGAAGGTTTAAATAGCCATGTAATGGAATTAGAAACTAAAGAAAAAATGAGGTGTAAAGTTATTTGCTAGTTTAAGGGCATGGTAGGCCATGATGCCAGTTTAAGGTCTTAGCGGACCGCTACTATATATAAAAGAGAACATATTTTTTTGTATATTCATGTTTTATAAATTTTTATAGTTTTTTCAAAAATAAAAAAGGCTTCAAAAGTAAAAGACTATAAAATAAATGTAAAATTTAAGTTGTAGGTGAATAAAGGATTCAACATAAAATAAAATAAGGCTACAAATACTAAATTAAGAAAAGCATAAAATAGGATATTGGGCTATGAGTACATATAATTACAAGGTTTTAAGTGCATAGGATGTGGAAAGGATCAAGAGGGTACCTAATCTTTAAAAGATTGGGAAACACATATGGCATTTTTTGCACTAGTTTATACTCTTCATCTCCTTCTCTAACAATGTTGAAGAGGTTTCTTCCTGAAATTCTACTTCAAACCCTTGCTCTACATCAACAATGTTAATAGCTAAGGGAACCACACTTTTCCCATGAATAACTATTTCAATTTCCTCAAAGGCAGGTGAATCTCTTAGTGAATGGCTAAAGCCATAGCCTAGAATTGGGCTAGCCAAGGTCTTCCTAGGATAAGGTTGAATCTTATTGTTTCCTCTACTACTAAGAGATTTTTCGTTGTAGGTGATGAGCAGTGAGGTACCCCTACGCTCAACCATACAAATACGAGCGTTTCACGCATGATTCAGTCAAATTCCAAGGACTAAGTGCTTATGTGCCTTTGTGGAACAAGAATGGGTTGGTTAATCGATGTCTTCCCAAACTTACTTGTATGTCACGATTGTATGGTTAAGTAAGCTTGAGGCATATGATTTTTATATGTTTTATGTTTTTATTTCTTATGCTAATACAAAAGAAGAGAGATAACTAAGTGACTAATTTAATTTAACTACTGATTAACTAAGATTTAATTAATCCTAACACCAGTATCCATTCTCACTTGTTGTACACATCCTGAACAAGTGCAACACTACTGGGATTACCAAACGCTAATTGTTACTAGGTTACCAAGAACTACACGCATGCTCGAAGTGATCATACTATGTGTGCTTACTTAGGAGAGTTGTAGGTTGAGAGAGAGCATTAATTAACTAGGAAAGCATTTAATAACAGTAATCAACATTAATTAATCTATTCTATATGTTGCAAGGTTTATCATAAAGTTCGCCTTTATTGCCATACACAAGGTATGCTTAGGTACATAATGCTCGAATAAAGATCCATTCACTTTATGACTCCTACTGCAAGCACATAGAAATAATTCTAACTATGGGAGGGAGAAAAGACAAGAGTTTGGCTAAAGGTCTAACTATCTATTGCAAAACCAAGTGTGCCTGCCTCTTATTTATAGGCAAGGAGGCAGGTCTTGATATTGAGTATCCAACATCGCATGGTAGGCTCCGATATTGTAGACTCAATATCATAGATGTGATATCGTGTCCTCGAAATCGCGGTTCATCATACCCCCATGATTGAATGAAAACTCATCCTCGAGTTTCTTATAAAATATTGGGAAGGTATGGGATTATTCACTAATTGATAGATGACGATGGAATGGGATGATAGACTCAACATGCCTAGTGAATGGATCAATAAGCATATTACAACATTAGTGTTCATGACCATTGTGGTGAACACTCATACATAAATGACATCCAAGCCTTTATTTGGCAGCTTGAAGAGAAAGAGAGAGAAAGAAGATGAAGCATGTTGCTGCCAATGTAGAGATTGCACCTTCCATTTTTTATCCATAGCCATGCCACCAAGCTTGATCCTTTCATAAATGCTTCAATTTTGATCCATCCTGAGTGCTTCCTCCAAGCCTAGTCCATTTTTTGTATGATCGTCATCTACACACACAACATAGTCACAAATGAGCAAGGATAGATAATCCACAATGCAGTTGATACCTTGCCTTGATGTGAAGCGCATTGGCTAAGTTGTGGTTATGGCAGAAATTGGTTTGGAGATTTATCACTAGTGACTACCCAAGGTGTAGTGGTTAGGTGAATAGTAGAATGGAAAGAAATTGAAAAATTTGTGCCAGGGTAAGAGTGAACCTCCGATAGCATAAGATGGAAAAATATGAGGATGAAGAAAGATGGGAAAAATAACAATGATAATGCTAATAAAATGGATGTCATGGATGGGGATGAAATGAGAAATGATTGATTGCAAGAAATGTTTAAGAAAAATAAGTTAACAATTACACCAAAAAGGAATGCCAATGGGTCCTCCCCAAAGCAGGCTCATGCCTTTTATGCCCCGACAAACCCACAAACCAAAGTATCCATAGGCTCTAGGAATTTCATTTGGAAGCAAGAGTTAAAAACTTACCCAGAAGAATTCACCAAAGAAAAATAATGCATCAACCTAGAAATGAACTAATGATAAAACTGGCAATGAGGTGGGAAATGGGAAGAAAGATGGAGAGGAGAGAATGGAATGGAATCCCAAGAACAAGGTTGTGTAAAGTCCCTAGTGTATTTCATGGTTAAGATGATTAAGTAGAACTCATTCCAAATCTGGACTCAAACCAACCACATTCAGTGATGTTGCATCAAGACACTTGGCCAATCTATCCACTTGAAGCAACAAGAATTCTTTAACAAAGAGTGACCACCATCCCAAGGAGAGCGAGATGGAGAAGCAAGAAGCGAGAAAGGGCCTTAGTTAGAGGAAACCTTCAAGCATGGGCAACATGTCTTTCTAGTTCCATAACTAGTGCTTGTAGCCTATATTGCTTTATTATATCTAAGGGGTGTGCTTTGAATTCTCACTTTTTTTTCTTTTTTTTTTGTGTGAGAACCACATCATGCAAAGACTTATTTTTATTCACTCAGCTTCTTGATATTTGAACAATTTCAGAATGGTGGAAAACCCAAGAAAAAGCATCCAAGCACCCAAGAGAATGGCTAGCACAAATGCATTGAATCCCCTTGAAGTCACACCCTTTTCATCCTTTGAGTCTTTCCTTGGTTTGAAAAATACCTAGCCACCAATTCATTCACAAGTTTGCTTAGAAAAAGGGGGCTGTACAGTTCCAAGCAAAAGGAGACCATAGAGTTGTATGGATGAGTGGATGGTGTGGACTCACTACCTATTTTACCAAAATAACCATATCTTAATATCAACATCATAATTTAAAGGTAAAAATAAAAAATTAGTAATAAATATGATATAATTCAATCCACCATCATGAGCACTTATTGGATGATGAATAAAAGTGAATCAAAAAAACAAAGAAATAGTAAAAATATGAACGATGATGTAAAAAAAAAGGAAAGTTGGAAAAATGTGTAAAAAAAAATGTGTAAAACAAAAATTCAAAAAGAACTAAGGGCCTAGAATGATTGTAATAGGTGGCCATCTCCCCCATGACTGAGTTGGAAGGAGGAGATTTGAAATAGTGAGCAAGGTTCTCCACTAATAGAGGTAGCATATGTATTGGTTTTCCTAAGCTCATGGAAAGGTTTGGTTTGTTGCACGTTGACCAACAGCTTCGTGTTCAAGCTCTCATGTTTGTATATTGTCATGGCCCTTGAAGGAAAAGTTGCATAAATAATATAAGGTCCTTTCCATAGTGTTTGAAATTTAGTACATTGTGGCACATGTATGGGATTCTAGTAGAGAACCTTATCTCCTAGTTGATATTTAACTTTCCTAATTCTTAGGTCATGACGTTGTTTATTGAATGCCTTATGCAATTCATTAGAAAATAGGGTAGCTAGTTAGTTTTCATCTAGCAGGTTAAGGGTTACTAACTATTACTTCTATGCTAGATCAAGGTTAAGGTTGAGGTCACATGCCATGGATAGTGTATGGAGCTCAGTTTGAATGGGAAGCATTGGTAATTTACCATACACTAACTCATAGGGAGAGTAGCCTATAGGGAGTTTCCATGTGGAGCAGTATGCCCAAAGAGCATCATTCAGTTTGGTGCTCTAGTCTCGCCTAAACTTGCTAATAGTTCTTGTCAATATTTTCGTAATCTCCATATTGGTGACTTCAGCTTGATCGTTTTCTTGGGGTTGGTATGGTGTTGTCAGTTTGTGTTCGACCCCTAACTGTTGCATTAATTTTTGAAAAGTTGCACCTGTGAAGTGTGTATCATTGTTTGAAATAAGTGCATGAGCATACCAAACCTATTTATGATTTTTTTTCAATAAATCATGCAGTTGTAGATGATGTACAATCCTTAATGGCAGCTACTTTGACCCATTTTGTAAGGTAATCAATGACAACAACAATATAAGCTTTTCCATTAGACATTGGTGTAATTGGCCCCATAAAATAAATTCCCCAAATGTTGAAGGGTTCTAAAGGTTGGATCCATTGTTGCAGACCCTCCATTCTAATAGTTATTCCCCCATCACATTGATAGTTCATACAAGATTGGACGAAATGGTGGATGTCCCAAAACAATGTAGGCCAATAATATCCTACAAGAAAGATCTTAATGGTTGTTTGTCTCTTGGCATAATGACCCCCACAAGGACCCTCATGAGCATCTTGGGAAACTCGTAGTTGATCTATATTTGGAACACACCATCGAACCAAGCCATTGGAATATACTTTGTAAAGTTTCCCATTGATCTCCATAAAGTACTTGGCTTGGTGAAGAAACTATTGTTTCTTCTTAAGGTTTAAATCTTGTAGTATTTGTTGGGTGAGGAGATAGGTAAGAATGCTACTAGACTAGTTTGTCTCCATGGGTGATTGATTATTCACTACACCTGCAAAGAGGAATTCATCAAGGAAATGATTAGAAATTGGATACTAATCCTTTTTGTTGTCCCATCACAACTGAGATAAATGATTAACAACTACATTCTCAGTGCCTTTGAGATCGATCATCGTAAGATCGAACTCTTGTAAGATTACAAGCCATCATATGATATGAGGGCTTACCATTGGCTTATTCATGAGGAACCGGATTGCACTATGATGTGTATGTACATATACTTTATATCCCAATACAAAGTGTCTAAATGTTTCTAATGCAAACACTACAGCCATTAATTCTTTCTCTATGGTAGTGTAGTTAAGTTGTGCACCAGCAATACTTCTACTTGCATAGTTGATGAAATAAGGATGCTTTTGGTCATCTAACTATGTAAGTACAACTCCTAAGGCATAGTTGGATGTGTCAGTCATGCTATGGAATGGTTTGAACCAATCAAGAGCTTGTAAAATGGGTGTTTCTACTAGCTTCTACTTTAAAGTTTGGAAAGCTAGTTCGCATTCCCTGGTCCATTCGAAAGGTATGTCCTTCTTCGTTAATTCCACCAATGGTTTGGAAACCTTTGAAAATTTTTCAATAAATCCCCTATAGTAGCCAGTGTGTCCAAGGAATAACCAAATATCTTTGATAGTTTATGGTTGATGAGTAATTTCTTAGATAACTTTGATTTTCTTGGGGTCTACCTCTATCCTTGTGTGTGAGATTTTGTGCTCTAGTACTACGTCTCCTTGGACCATCAAATGGCTTTTCTACTAGTTGAGCCTCAAATTGGTTTCTACACACCTTTTTAACACTTACTCTAATTGGTCTAAGGCTTGATCAAAGTTTTCTCCATAAGTGGAGAAGTCTTCCATAAAGACCTCTATGCCATTCCCTATCTATTGCTGGAATATGCTTAGAACTAGTCGTTGAAATGTTGTAGGGGCATTGCACAAGCCAAACAACATTAGTTTGTATGCAAATGTTCCCTAACGAATGGTGAACGTATTCTTGGCTTGGTCTTCTGGGGCTATTTTTATTTGGTTATATTTGTTATATCCATCCAGAAAACTATAATATCGATGCTTGTGATGGTGTCTAAGACTTGGTTGACAAATGGCAATGGAAAGTGATCTTTGAATATTTTCATATTTAGTAGCCTGAAATCTATGCACACCCTCAATTTGCGTCCCTTTTTAGGCACAATAACTAAGGGGATAACCCATTCGCTATCAGCAATGGGGTATATGAACCTAGCCTTGAGAAGTTTTTTGATTTCTTCCTTAATTACTTGCTTCAGCTTTGGGTTCAATCACCTCTATGGTTCTCTTTGAGGCTTCATGGAGGGGTTAGTGTAAATCCTATGTTGGCATATCCTAGGATCTATTCTAGTTAATTTGGGATATGACCAAGTGAAGGCTTTTGACCATTTATTTATTACCTTTAGCAGTCTCTCTTTTTGTTGAGGAGCAAACTTAGTGTTAATAATTACCAATTTTTCATTTTTAAGAAACATGTATTCCATACTGGTGGGCAATGGTTTCAGCTCTAGGGGCTTCTACTTAAATTTCTTAGGGATTTCCAACTTCTCCTAGTTGATACTTTTGAGGTTAAGGCTTGGAAGTTGGTGGTGGAATTGCTCTAATATTTCTATGCTATCAATGTAAGTGCAAGTCAATCCCTTAGTTGGTTCCACGCATATAATTGAACTACTTTGTTGATTAGCTATCTACCATTGGGTGCCTTCCTATCGTGTGGCTACTACATACAGGTATATTTGTATGTTGATCACTTATGTACACTGATTACATGTATGCAATGTTAAACTTTGCACAACCCATGACCTCTTCACACAATTACACCCTGTGTCACTATATGCAATGTATGGAACTTTTATTCTTAATCTTTTCGAATGTATTTTCCTTTGATATTTCTAGGGAAAGATCACAGATTCCTAGGCATGCGTCGATGGTGCTTAGCCATGCCCTTCCCATTATGATTGGGAAGTCCCACTTACCATTGTTTACCTGAATCACTAGGAAGTCAGCTAGGTACAACCACCCACAAATAGTGGTAACAATGTCCTCCACTAGTCCCAATGGGATAGTGATGGACTAGTTAGCCAACTCTAGATGGATGTTGCTCTTTTTCAATGGAGGCAGGTTCTAGGCCTTGTACATTTCTTGAGAAACCAAGTTGACACTGGAACCTGAATCCAAAAGAGCCTTACATGGTTCATTTCCAACAATTTGTAAGTATATTAGAGGACTTCCAGGATCAAATAATTTCTTGGAAAGATGGCTAGCTTTGATCCAATCAGTGAAGGCATGTGTTAGCATGAACATATGTGTTGAGTGCAGTGGTTGTAGTTGATATTGAGGCATCTAAGGAATTAGCTTCTTGTGATTAGAATGGCTTGGTTGGACTATTGGTTCTAAAGAAAGGTCTTTTCTTCATGCGGTTGTTGGAACCAACAGTAGATTGAGAGTTAATAGCAAGAGCTGGTGGTAATGGAGCTATTGGTGGAAGAGATGCGGTCGGATGAGAAGGATGGTATGTTTGTGGAACATCACCCCTAGGAGAAGGAATCTTATAATACTCATGAGCTTGGTAGTGAGGTTGAGGAGGAACGTGACCAGTAGAGTCACGTGGGGAGATTGGCTGTTACATGTAATATCCATATGGGTTAGGTTGGTAGTAAGGATATTGTTTCCTTAGTGGTGGCATTCCCCATGATTGTGGGTATTGCCACTATTGATACTGCTTGATTGGTTGTGGTGGAGTTCCACTTGGATAATACGTTAAGAATTGGTGGAACTATCTTGGGTTACCTTGGGGGTAAGATAACCTTTGGGGTGTTTATTGTTTGTTAAATTATGGGTTGAGTGCATACACCCCAGACTCCTGTAGATGTGAGATTACATGGCAACATCCCTTAGGATGTTCATATCAACATATCTCACATCCACTATCATTGTCTATTTCTGAATCCACAACCTCTTCAATGATTGCAACTTTGCCCTTACCCTTGCTACATGCATGTTCAGCTTCTCTATTTTTTCTTTTTTCACTACCTTTCTCTCTAGACTCCTCTACTATTTTAAGAACAATTTGAAATCTATTGTCTAGGGAATCCCACAGTTGGTCTACTTTTGCGGATACATTCGATGCCAAGTTTTGGATAGACAAAGTTTTCCTATTCACCATCTCTTTAAGTGGTGACTCTTCTTCATCCTCACAAAATCTTACTCCCCTCTTTTGGAGGAAAGGCTCTTAGTTATACTCTTTCGCACTTTCTCTCTTCCATGTCTCACCTTCTTCCTTAGAAACTTCCTCCAATAGTCTTTGAATTTGTTGGGACCTAAGATTAGATAGTCTTCCTTGGGCATAAGTCCCAAGGGTTCTTCTCATTTCATGCCTAAGCCCATCTATGAGATGATGTAGTTGATTCCTTTGTGAATAACCATGGCCACGACAATAATGTAACAGTGCATAATATTGGCCCATGGTAGGATCCAAGTGTTCATGTCCTCCTTTTTTCCAGCCTTGGATTTTCTTTTGTAGGTTGGACACTCGAGAGTACATTTGTTACTTATCGTTGAACAATTCTAACATGGTACTCCAACTATGAATGGATTCTAGTTCTAAGGACCAGTACTAGCTTTCCACTTCTTTAACTAGTGTCTATGGGAATAACTTAAGTTTTTTCCATTTGTTCTCTATGTTTTGTAAGGCACATGCATCATCGAATGCTTGTAAGTAATTTTGAGGATCAATGTTGTATCCCCCTTCAAATCGTGGGATGTTGTTCATATCTAATCTCTTGATCCTACTATCTTTTTGGTGCCTTGTTGGAATTCTAAAAACCTTAGTTATGTCTAACATACTTCGAGTAGTGAGTAGGGATTCATCGTGATCGTCTCGTCCATGGTATCTATGATGCCTACGTTGTTCCCTACTCTCCCTTCTTCTATGTTGTGATTCTCTAGAGTGCCCTTGTCCCCTTTCTTGGTTGTTTCATTTATGACTTCCACTTTGTCTACCTTTATTCCCATGGGCTTTTTCTTTATCACTTCATCTAGATACTGAAGGAGAGGGTAAAGGAGACAATGAAGGTAAATAAGAAGAAGAACCATCACCATGATGGTGTTTGCTACCTTCTCTTTGGAGGTCTCACCCTTGATTGCAATTGCGATCAGAATGTCCATCTTTATCATGTGTCTGTGTCTCTTTTTTGGATCCTTTATGCCCATGGGTATCAGAACCTAGGTTATGAATAGTGAAATGAATGTTTTGATACACAACCCCTTGGCCAAAGTCAAGGGGAGGAACATCATTGTATGGACGACTACCTGAGGTAGGTTCACCACCATCATTTTCACTTAAGACATGTGGGACATCTTGGCACCACTTACCCTTCAAAGACTTATGATGTCTCTCCTGTTGCAAGTCCCTTTGACTTTGTGCCTCCATGGTATGGTATTCTCTTAATTCATGGTCTTGAACAATGTATTCTACATGTAAGTTCTGCATGCCAATTCATGTGAGAGCACGAAGAAGCATGCTTGGGACTAAATGATCGGGAGGTAATACCATGTTACCTTCTAAGTCTCACCAACACAGTTGTTCATCTTGATGGAGGATAAAGGTGAAGTCTAGTATATACTCATTGGGATGAATATATACCACTCGAAACTATTGAGGGATTGGTGGATCAACGTCATGTGTATTACGCTGCCGATTTTTTCTTGCTTCAGACCTAGGCAGTGAAGCACTTTCATATGAAGAAGGAGACATACTTGTTTGTTCAGTGTGCAATGTATTGTTTTCATTTCCTCAACCAATCCTAAGGGTTTGTTCCAATGATTTGAATGATTTCCTAAGTTCTAATTAGCGCATAAATAACTAAGTCCCTGACAACGACACCAATGATGAGCGGCGAGGTACCCCTACGCTCAACCATACGAATATGAGTATTTCATACTCAATCTAGTCGAATTCCAAGGACTAAGTGCTTATGCACCTTTGTGGAACAAGAATGGCTTAGTTAATCGTTGTATTCCCAAACTTACTTGTATGTCATGATTGTATGGTTAAGTAAGTGTGAGGCATATGATTTTTATATCTTTTGTGTTTTTATGTCTTGTGCTAATAGGGAAGGAGAGATAACTAAGTGACTAATTTAATTTAACTACTAATTAACTAGGCTTTAATTAATCCTAACACCAATATCTGTTCTAACTTGTTGTACACATCTTGAACCAGTGCAACACTACTGGGATACCAAATTCTAATCGTTACTGGGTTACCAAGTACTACACGCATGCTTGAAGTGATCATACTATGTGTGCTTACTTAGGAGAGTTGTAGGATGAGAGAAAGCATTAATTAACTAGGAAAGTATTTAATAATAGTAATTAACATTAATTAATCTATTCTAGATGTTGCAAGGTTTATCATAACGTTTGTCTTTATTGTTGTACACAAGGTGTGCTCAGGTACACAATGCTCAAATAAAGATCCATTCACTTTATGACTCCTATTGTGGGCATGCAGAAATAATTCTAACTCTGGGAGGGAGAAAAGGCTAGAGTTCAAATAAGGGTCTAACTATCTATTGCAAAACCAAGTGCACCTGCCTCTTATTTATAGGTAAGGAGGCAGGTCCTGATATCAGGTATTCAACATCGCATGGTAGGCTCCAATATCGCAGATGTAATATTTTGGTTCATCAGTAGGGAATTGCTCCCCTACCAAAAAGTCTAGAGAGATGAAACCTTAAATTGCAACTTGTGATTCATTAAAGGATTTAAAGACTGAGGTCATCATGTGTTGCATTTGATCTATTAGGCCCAAGCGTTCAACAATGATATGGGATATAACATTGGTCACTACCCCATCATCTACATGCACCCTATGTACTTTATACTCTCCCACTTGTATAGTTATAAAGATAGGTGTCTTGGTTACTTTACTATTTTGAAGGTTTTTCTTAACTTAACTATCATGGAACACCAACAATGTTGACTTTGATTCCCTGGATGAAGAGGGCACCATGACTGTATGGATAGACTCTTTGTTACTAATAGGAATGGAGGTCAACATCTTGACCAATGCATCATAATGAGCAGTAGAAGTCATTACTAGGTCATAAAAGCTTAAGGTTGTGTTCTTTTGTTTATGTGATTGTTTAACTTGTTTCATTACATTGAGAAAGTCCTTGTTGTTATTTATTAATTTGTTGTTTTTGACTTCCACCATGAGCCCCAAAATATGGATTTCATGTTTCTGTTGTTGTGGCCCAGCCTCTTACTTTTCCTTGGTGGGTTTTGGCTCTTCCCATGATTTACTTGTTGAATCAACCTAGGTTGTAGAAGTCATGGGAATAGCTAAAATGGGAGTTGGTTTTGGTAGGCCCACTTCCTTCCTTAACTTGGTTTTCCTATCATTGTTGTTTTTGGCCTTCTACATAGCCTTATTCCATTGTTTGGTTGGGGATTTCTTGCTATTTCCAATTGGTTGTGAGGAAGAAGATGTTGCATGGACCACCACGGGACGTTTTTGTTTACTTTTCAAGGTAGTCTGGGTTGTAGCAGGCTAGGGCATCCTAATCACAAAGGGATCTTTGAAGGACACTAGTGATGGTACCCTTACAAAAAATGGGGTCCTTGAGCTAGTGGAAGCTAAAGGGTCCCTTTCATTATGAGAAGGCATCCTAATCACAAACAGTTCCCTCACAAGCATTTGATTCTTATGCATATTGAACATTGTTATGGTTTATGGGGTATTTTTGGTGTTCAAGGGGTCTTTGTACATATGCATTGATTGGTTTTGAGGCTAATCAGGGTTGGATGTGTCCAATACTAGTTCATCCATTATTGATCATCTTTTGCAGATAATCTTTAAGAGTAATGAAAAAATCAATATCATGACTTGTAAACTAATGGTAATGAAAGAAGTGGTAGATCTTAAATACTTGAGCATTGGAGGATCATCCTTAGTTTTGAGGGTGAGATCCTTCACTATTTCTCACAATTGGTCATGCCTCTTACGGGTAATCTTGGACATCTGCTTATATTAAATTCTATCACCTTTTAATAGTTGGGCCAATAGCTCTGATAGCTTGAGGGGTAACTAGGTGTAGTTGGATTAGTCTTTTCATGCAAATTTAGGCCTAGATTTGGTTGATGTACTAGCCCCAGAGGCTAATGGTTGATTATTATTTTTGGTTGCAGGGGCCTTAGGTGGATTATTCTTTAGCCCTTGGTTAATTGGTTTATTTTCCTTGGTTATGGTAGCTATAGACACATTATTCTATCTACCCTTCTCTTTGTCTTTATGTGCATGTTCGTTCTTATATGCCACGTAGAAAGGATCATGACTAGCTTTTACGACATCTTCTATGTTCTTAGTCTAGGAAAAGGCTTGACTAAGAGATTGTGGATCTAGGTAGTATAATTTCAACTTTATAAATTCATTAACCATCCCCTTGAAGATAGCTAAGAGATGCATTTCAACTATTAACTCTAGTATCTTGCTAAGTATAACATTCCATTATTGGATAAACTTCTGCATGGGCTCAAGGATTCCTTGCTTGACCTTCATCAATTGGTAAAGCATGGTATCAAGTTTCAATTGGTACTTGAAATGATTACCGAACTACAAAATTAGTTTGTCCAAAGAGGATATTGATCCTCTTAGCAAGGCATAGTACCAGTCAAGAGCTTTCCCCATTAGAGACATAGGGAAAATTCACATAATGGTATGAAGCCACACTTGAAATAGCAAACATTCAGAGAACAAGGTAATCAAATGGACGTTTGGATCACCTTTGCTGTTGTATTTGGTGAACTATGGGACAGGGACACTGGGAGGAAGAGTTAGTAGTTGGAATGTGGAACTAATGGGATCATCTTGATAGAAATCCATTATCTTCATAGCTTGGGATGTTGAGGCCTTTAGCTTCCTTAACTCTTAAATTAAGTCTTGGATCATTTGGAAAGCTTGATCCAAGCCATGAGGTGCCCCTGTTAGTTGTGGGGTTTGGACAAAGGGTTGAGGTATAACCTGTGAGGCTTGTGATTTTCTATTAGTTAGGGCACCAAAGCGAGAGGCTAAGTTATTATAGTGCTTGATGGGTTAAACAAAGAGAATGATGTTTGTGCTAGTATCTAGGGCACAAATGAAATGAAAGGGATATGTGACCCCTAAGTTGCTTGAAGTAACATGGTGGGCCTTAGCTGGGTGGTAGGAGGATTAGTTGTAGTGACAACCATTGATGATGGTTGCACCATTTGTAGCTGTGTGGAGAATGACATGGATGAGTGGAATATTGTAGATTGTGGTACCAAGTGTCTTTGATGTGTGGCTATGATGGGTGCAGGTCTGAACATTGTTGGGTGTAGTGGAGATGAAAGTGGTGGAATGTGTCCATAGGAAGAGAAAATGGGGGTGGGGGTGGGTACCATGGCTTTGGGGGTCCCTTATTTGAAAAGCCCCCACAATACGTTCTTAGTCTTGGACTCTACCTTGAACTCATCTTCCTCCCCTAGTTACCCATTAGATGTACCCTTTTGGTTATCCTTGTCAACCTTAATGAGAAGGGCTAAAACACTAGTGTAAAGGTCATTAAGGGGTATTTGGTTGCAAGGGAAGGGAATATACTCTTTTCCATTATAATGGATGAGCTTGAATTCACTCTTAGCTTTTGGCTCCACTTGTGGGATCAACATGCCAACCTAAATCTTACCGCAAATGAAGTTATAGTATTCTTCATTTATCATCATGAAATCAAGAATTTGCCCTCTAAGTCTTAGGAGTTGCCTACATTCCACTATAGCTAGGTCTTTAGGGTCATAAACCCTTATTTTCTATAGATCTAACCCATTTTCATTATAGTCATAAGGCAACTTGGTTGATTGTTGGAACAACATGTTGAAAATCGACTTTTTGGGTGAAACACCACAAAATTCGGAGCTTAGTACTTGCCCAGCACCAAGAAGGACCCTGAGACTCACGGATGACCTCAGCTACATAAGAAGTCATACATGGCAGTGTTGGGACTTGAAATGCTTGTTTTTTTTCTACTAAGTATACTGTGCCAGCGTATACGCTGGGCGTATACGCCCAAGTTCACACCTACAGCATATACACCTAGCGTATACACCCAGTGTATACACCCAGCGTATATGCCTCACTCTATAGCATATACGCCCAGCACTCCAGCATGTACGCCCAGGTACTACAGATGCATGTGCTCGACGACAAAATCTCCAATGACGGCATAAAGATAACACCAAAGAGTAAGAATTGAAGCAAGTGGGCATCCTTCGGCGTATACGCCCTCATCCGCTAGCGTATACGCCCAGCGTATACGCCCGCATCCGCTAGTGTATACGCCCTACATCCACCAGCGTATACGCCCAGCATCCATCAGCGTATATGCCCAGCACTAGCATCTTCACCCCAGTTCATGCCCAACACCTCCAGCGTATACACCGACTTGATACGGCGTATACACCCAGCGTATACGCCCAACAAATGTAAAATATTGTATTTCTATAAAGTCTGTGCACCCGGTCAACGCGCCACGTGCCGCCCAACTCGAGTCTAGCGTAACAACCTGTATATAAACCCCGATTTCCCACTTCACCCAGGTCGGTTGGCAAAATCCCGGAGCACACCAGAGAACATTTACGCTGTGCACAAGAGCTGGAACCCTCTTATGCTGGCCCTGTACGCCGTACACAGTCTCTACGCTCCGCCTATCTTGCGAACCAGCTGAGTCATTCTTGCATATGCTGGGGCTTTTCGTCCGCCTTGTGTCCCTCACGACTGCGTTAGATCGGTGCACTATACTCTGACTCTGTAATACCATTGTTTACATTTGCTGCATAAGACTGTTTACATTTTACAGTTTTACATCAACTTGGCCCATGCATTCTATTCATGCCCATTTACTCTCATGCTCTGTTCGCATCTGTTTTATGCCGTTTATGCTTTGTTTATGCTCGCTGCATCGTTTACGCATCACCCAACGTATAGCATTTTGCGTACGTGCGGAGAAATCCTTGTCTGATCCGCGTGCGGACCACCCAAGGTACTCTGCCTTCGTGCATTCTAGCTCACCCTCAGGCGAAGGCAGGGTCTTCTATACTCGTCTTGCGATCCCACGACCTTTGTTTTCTTTCCAGCCGAGACCGACGATTTCAGGTGGTACATTGGGTTCTTATTATTTTTTGCAAAAAATGTAGCAAGTAGGAAAAATCTACTAGTGTGGTAGACCAACAATAGAAAAGTAGTAGAGAATGATCACTAAATCATTAAAATAGAAAATAGTATCCTTAAAATGAAAAGCCAAAAAATAAAAACTTGAAAATGGAATCCAGAAAATGGTATCCCATTAAATGGACTCCTAAAAATGGAATCTTGAAAAAAAAATCTAGAAAATGGAATCTTGAAAAATGGAATCCCAAAAAATAAAATCCCGTTAAATGAACTCCTAAAAATGGAATCCTAAAAATGGTATGCTAAAAATGGAATCCCAAAAATGAAATCTTGTTAAATGAAATCCTGAAAATGGAATCCTAAAAACAGAATGCTAGAAAAAATGGGATCCAACAAAATGGTATTCAAAAAATGAAATCTCAAAAACAAAATCCATTAAATGGTATGAGTATCATAGTGGATAGAAAATTTGCAACTAAAACCCAATGGAATAGGTTTTGACAGGCAATGGAATGACTTTTACAACAGATGGAAAATCTAGAAGAAAGGCCAACAAAATGGGTTTTGGCTAGCGATGGAAACTCAATGGAATGGGTTTTGACAATAGATACAAAATCTACAAAAAAAGCTCAATAGAATGAGTTTTGATAGGTAAAAAAAGAATAAAAATAGCTAAAATGGGTTTGTGGCCAAGAATTTGGATGGAGGCCCTCCTTCTAGTGCCAAAAAACTGTTAGTGCTAGAAATCTTGATTGCTAGAATGGGAAATTGAACAATCCAAGAGCCTAAAAAATCTTACCCTAAATCCCAAGGGCCTCCTAAAAAATAGGATTTAGGGTACATTGAATGATCTTACCAATCACCCAATGACTTAGAGAATGAAAACTAAAATGGCTATGGGAACGTAGATGTATTTGTAGATAGAAAATGAAATGAAAATGAAAAACATAGGTGGATATTGCTAAATGGAAATGGAAATAGAATTACAATTTTAGAAATAGATGTAGAAATGAAATGGAAACTAGATATTTTAACAACATGAACAACCAACTTTTATATAAAAAATATAAAAAAGCATGGGTTCATGGTGTACAAGTATATGCCCAAGGGCATAAAAAGTTGCTCACTAAAGCTAGAAGTCTATTGGAGAAGGCTTCCTCCACAATATAGTTTCTCCTCACCTTTAGTTTTCTACAACTTCCCTCTAGTCTCCACCAAGTCTACAAAATGGAAATGGGATTCATGTTGCACGTTTGGAGAAATGGAAATTGTGTGGAAGTCTTTGTGCCCAACGTACTCCTAGTTTCTACTACCAAACAATGCTACCAGGTGAGGTTGTAATGGCCACAATGGGTTTTGATGGATGGAAATGAAAAATGGTATTATTACTAGATGGTTTTTGAAATGCCAAAGTGCTCAAAATTGTTGTATGGAATGTAGAAAATGCCAAAGTATAGGTTGAAAAATGCCAAAATCTGAAACCTATACATGGTGTTAATGTTGGACTTTTATATCGTTAGGGTTGCCATTTTTGGATCAATTGTTGACTGCCATTGATTGCTGATAGATTGCTACCGATTGATGGTTTACAATAGTTACTTCTGTTAGCATAGTCCACTAACTACTACTAGTGTAGTTAGTGAACAACTATTAGTGTAGTTGCTATTTGTGGTAAATATGAAATGGACTACACCCACAAAACCTATACATTTACTATAAATAGCAAATAGGATTCTTTGACTATGCTATAAGTTCTGGAAAATGGGATAAGGATTGGGAACTGGAAAGGAAAATGGAAATTAGAGAAGTAATGGATCCTATTGGAAAGTGTTGTACCTAGTGGTGGATATTGTCTATGTTTTTCATCATTGACTTGGACTGACTACATTGGGTGCTGTTGAAAAACTAGAAATCCCAACAATCCCACCATTACACTTCTAATAGGTCTTGATGGTAACTACATTTACTATAGCTATTGTGACTACTAAAGGTGTAGGTCTAGTGACTACTAAAAATGGCTCTAGCATAGTTGGGGCTATATCCCTATAGAAAACCATGAAAATGCCATTTTTGGTCATTCCAAAGGCATTTCTAGCCTTCTCAACCTAGATATGGACATGGGATACCTATTTCTACTTGGGAAATAAGGAAATAAAAACTTCTAAAATATTTTTTGGCTTCAAAAGGTTGAAGTATGCAACATTGTAGCTCATGAACTACATATCCTACATTTACAATAAGTTGTTATCTTGAGTTAGAAAATGAAGGTTGTAACATCAAATTTGGTGGTGTTTCATTAAGTAGCCTAGATGGTGAGGAAAACCTACTTGTTCTAATAGCTTAATAAATAATTTTAGCAAGACTAATAATAAATGAAAGTATTTTAAAATTGTTTTGAAAGTGCATATGACAACTTGATACACATGATATATAGAATTTGGGATGCTAGTCTCCATTATTCTAGTTTTGTAGTAGTGGAATAAATAGTTATTTTTGAGTAGTTGAGCTTGTTATACTAGCCTATTATGTCATCTTGGTTTGTGGTTTATAGTAGCTTGTTGTGTAGGACGATTACTCAGATCCATGTTCCTTACTATAGTTTCAATGATAATTTCTAATAATATTTTTCTATCCAATCATGTTGGACTTAGATCCTTCTTATTATTTCAAGTGAAGTTGGTGCTCTTGGTAGTTAAGGTAATGCATAAAATGATCTAAGAGTTCCAAGATATTTGCAAGCTTAGTAATAAAAGCTTATTTGACATATGGGTAGGGTGTTATTATGTGATTATACTTTAATGTGGACCTAGGATTATTTCTAATATATTAACATGTAATATAAAACTAGTTAATTATTATGCTCATTCCTGAATGTGGAACTTGTTAGTTATTTATTTATTTGATTGAGTGTTGAAAATAATGATGATGTGAATAATCATATAGAAACTTATTTATGTTTTATTAAAAATTCATTTATCTTAGTTTATTATGAACTATTTATATAGGCATTTGTATCTTTGTATTCTAGATTTTTTTGTAGTATATCCCTGTAACATTCTACTTCTACATCATCATATATTATGAATGTAATAGTATGTATCATAGCCAAGTTAGCAATTTTAACATACTAATATATAATATATCTTGGATGTACTTTGATTGCTTAATAAATAAGTTATTTTTAATGTTTTATTATAATCATGATAGTAGATGACTCTAAGAGATAAGAGATTATGAAATTAGGAAGGAGTATATATATCATGGTAGAAAGAGGCAAAAATATAATTGAATAGTAACTTGGATAAAAAATGGTAAATGAATAGTAACCTCAATAAAATATAGTAACTAAATAATAACCTTTGTAAAATAAATAGTAACTAGGATAAAGTAAATGTAAAAGGTGAAAATAAATGGTAGGTGGGATGCAAAGATACTATAGAAAGGATATTCTCCTAGAATCTTCCAATGTGGGTGATATGTTCCAACCACTAACTATCCACACTAAATATAGAACTCTCTAGAACTCAAAAGATCTCTCCCATATTAGGCCTATAAATATCCCACTATCCCTACCCGTTGGATACCAAGTAAGAGGATGAAGAGTGACTAGGAAGGGAAAAAGAGCGTAAGGCCTAGGAGTGTGAGAGAAGCAAAGAAGTTCTCCAAGGAGATTTCTAAGGTTTGGGTAAGTCCATATTCTACACTTTCTCTAATGTAACTGATTTCTTACTAGTATGTATGCATGCATGTGACATGCATGTGTATGTATACATGTTTTTGTATAACATAAGATTGTTCCACTTGCATTATGATGATACTCATTTCTTATAAGAAGATACTATTACCTTAATTAAAAGACATAGACACTATATTGTGACTTTTTAATTATATAATTCTTGAGTGTTATAGCCATTATAATCTCTTTTAATGGTTTTTTATCATGCTTAATGAAGATTATCAGGAATGATCAATTATACATAAATAATCCTAATCATCTCTTAATGTGTGTATGTGTGTGATGTTCATCTTGTTATGTACTACTGTAATTTAATAACTAGGTGGCCTTGATTCCATGTAAAATTTACAAGGATATGTAGTTAGCTAGGGCCATGGACTTTGATATGGGTACTCTTCCTCTTCTATGGAAAAGTATTTTAGAAATAATTAAATTACGTAAAATGGTATATCACTTCTTTGCGAAAACTTTATAGATTGGCAAGTAATTTGTGAAATAATTTGATTAAATAAGTAACTATTGATTTGATGCATGCTTTATAAATATGATTGTTTTGAAGCTTAACTATAAGTATTTTTGTAATGTTAAGTATATCTTTTAGTGGTGGAAATTTCATTACCTGATTCACCTATCATTGGTCTTTGTAATTATGTTGGTGGAGATAGGCTTCAATGTGGCACACAAAGTTGTTATCAATAGACCTTGCATGATTATGATGATGTTTATCATTAGTCTTTGTGGTTGCATCAGTAGAGATGGAGTTTCACATGAAATATAATGTTGTGATCAATGGGTTATATGTTTGTCATTATGCTCTATGGTTGCATCAGTGGGGTGTGCTCTCAAGTAGGCACATAGAGCATATACTAATGGAGTTGCTAAGTTATATAAGGTTTCCACTACTAAAGAAATTTCTTATAATGATTTTACTAATAAAGGCTATATAAGTTTTAGGTTATTGATGTGGAATGTGTCGATGGATTTCCTTTTGTATTTGATTATCGAATAGTCCTATTGGTGATTCTTGTTCAGTTGTATATATGATTTTGGATTAGATTTGCTATATTCTCTTAAGAATCCCTAACAAATGGTTCAAATTATGTAGAGATGTGTATGCATGTAAAGATTATTTCGTATACTAATTTTTGAATATAGAATAATCTTGTATATAGTTTAGAAAACTGAATATTAGTTTTATATTATCCTATTTTCTTCTGCTTATGGAAGATTTCATGGTCAAAAACATAGTTAATTGAATTATTCTTAATAAGCTATCTTAACTAAAGTAATAACAGTAAACTCATGCAAGGGAATTGATGATTGATTAAATAGTTTATTAACATGTTTATTAATTACAACCCTATTATATCTTCTAAAATTACAATGCTCTTTTATATTAAAAAAAATTATTAATGCATTTACTTTCAATTTTAGTTTTTAAATTTTCTTCCTATATGTTAATATTTTTTATTTATTTACATACATACCTTAGTAAAGACATGTTTTGGATATATTGGGAATTATATTGAGTTAGATTGTTACATGGTGGTATTAGAACATGATTCGAAGAGTCCCTAAACTCTTTTTTCATATTAATATAAGAATGTCAACAAGAGATAGTGATCCCCAAAATGAGAATATAATGTCATTAAAATAAGATAATAAGTTAAAGAGGGACCAACAAAAAAAGGATTATTAGCTAATAACTAACCTTAACCATTAAATAATATGGACCTTACATTGTTAAATGCTTTTTTGCAATTTATTTCTCAAATTATACAATAATCATAAAAGCCTCAAAAGAAACATCATCTAGAATCTCAAGAAGAATCTCAAGGAGAAGGAATGGAAAACTTAATTCAAACCTTCTTAAAGCTAAAACCATCAAAGTTTGAAGGAAAAAAAAATCCAAATAAGGTAGGAGCATGGCTAAATTATATTGATAAATTTGGAGAAACTTTTGAATGTAATGATGATGAAAAAGCTCCATTAGCGATTTACATACTTCAAGGAGAGGAAATATTTTTGTGGAAAGCTAAAATGAAAAAATAGAACCATGAACATGAGATGTATAAGATGATTTTATCTGAAATTTTAACAAGAAGTATATTAATAGGTTTTATATTTAAGAAAAGGAAAGGGAATGCAATCAAATGAAATAAGGATTTAATACCACAGTGGCTAAACATGAGGTAAAAATTTATAGAACTTTTAAGATATGTATCTCACAAAAACTTTGATGAAGAGCTAAAAGCACAAAATTTTGTAGATTCTCTTCATCCTTCATTATTTTAGAAGGTGTCCATCACAATACCAAGAACAATAGTAGAGGCAATGGAAACAACATAGTTATTAAAAATGTATTAGCATAAATGCCAAGATGCTAAGACAAAGAAGCCTTTTAGATATAATGCTTTTAGTCAAGATAGGAGAGGGATTTCTTCAAAGAATCAAAATGGTGAACAAATAGTCCCCAAAAATAAGTAGTAAGAATAGAAGAGAAGTTGATCTACTCCTACTCAAAGCAACAGTGCAAAAAGACCTAACACTAAGCAAGGCTTCCATACAAGTAACAGTTAAGCATCATCAAAGGAGAAAAGACATTTCAAATATTAAGGCCTCAATATGATTTGATATTTCCCAAAATGAAATGTTAATAATGGCAAGAGTTCATCATCACCTATAGAATAATTTACATCACCTCAAGTAGGAAAGCTTTGAACAATGATAGAGAATCAAGGAGTTTGTCATCAAAGCTTTATAATAGAGGATAAAGGTCATATTAATTCTAAGGAAGTAGATGTTTTGTTCAATTATAGAGTTGCTAATTACTTTATTTCTCCTAAAATTTTAGAATTTGATAAATTAAAATATGTGCTAATTTAGAGAATTATTGAACTTACCAATGGATCCACAACTATAGTAAGCTGATGAGAAGCGATATCGCATGCACCACGATATCGCGTACATGATATCATGGCCATCGCGATATCGCATCCCATGTGATATCACGTATGCAATATCGCGTACGCAATATCACAGTCCACCACCAAATCTATAAATAAGAGGTGGTACTCCCCTCATTTCCCATCCTGTTCTAGAAGTAGCGAAGCTCTAGCAGTTTGATCACTCCAGAGATAGATTAATTTTCCATGTGCCCGTCGTAGGATTCCTAGAGTGAACGGATCTTTATTCGAGCAACATTGTACCTGAACACAAAGTATTGTACGGAAATAAAGACAAAATTGATTGGATAAACCTTGCAGTGCATGGAATATGATTTTATTTAAATGTTATTTATTGCTTTCCTAGAATGCGGTACGAGTACGACTTGATTACGAGAATCTAAGGATGCGTACAGTTAGTCAAAGAATCAGCTGCTTATCACATGCGGTATGAGTACGACTTGATTATGAGCATCTTGTGTGACTACTTGGTAACCCAGTGGCATATCCAAGATCTACGCTTGGTAATCCCAGTGGTAGTCATGCACGGCGGATGTGTACGGTTAGTCAAGGAATTGGTTGCTCATCGCACTTAGGCTAGATAGATTCTCTCAACCCTTTCCTCCTAGTTAAGTGCCTCAATATGACCACTTCGAGCACGTGTGTTAGTGTGGTGATCCCAATAACGATTAGCGTTTGGTAGCCACAATTGCATTGGTTCAGGGTATGTACGATAAGTGGGAATGGATGCTGACGCTAGTTAATTTAGACTTAGTCCTTAGTTAGAGTTAGTTAGTTTCTCAACCCTTCGTTCTTAGCATAGAAGACATAAAATCATAAAATACTATAAAAATCATATACCTCGAACTTACTTTACCATACATCGTGACAACTACAAGTAAGTCTGGGAAGACAATGAATGATTAACCTCAAGTGTTCCATGGGGCATTTAGGCATTTAGTCTACGGAGTTAAGGGATATCACTCACATCATTGTGAGCCTTAACGAACCTTCGGGTTAATCAAGATAAAATTTTATATAACGGTAAATTAGCACACCGATAAAAATGCCTTCTTCTCATAAGAGCAACTCACCACCTAAGGACCATACACGAGACAGTTAGTAAGATAAAAAACATAACCAAAATTAGCCAAGTCCTAAACAATACAAGATAGTTTATACTCATCCCGATGAGTATATTCTGGACTTCACTTTTATCCTCCATCAAGAAGAACAGCTGCGATGGAGAGATTTGCAAGGTAACATTGTGTTACCCCTAGATCAATCATCCCCTCAAATGTTTTTCCATGCCTTGGCACAGATATGCATGACCGAGCTATATGCTGAATACGTTGCGGAAGATTTTGACATGAGGAATTATTATCCCATAGATGCCCAATGTATGAGAGACTTAAGGCAAAGAGAGTCAACATGCACTGTTGAAGGGCAAGGTCTCGCGCGTCCTTAGTGAAATAGGAGATGAGGAACCCCTTATCATAGGTTCTTTAACAAATGATGTTCCCCCTCCTAATAATGATGAGGAGGTTGGGTATCCGAATCTATGATCAATGGTACATATCCCTGGTTTTGATGCCTGTGAACACCAACTATTCATAGAGGGAACAACCACTTATGCTAAGGATGAGCACTTAGATCGTCACCATGATCGGGGCCGTAGCAGCCGAAGAGAAGGCAAGAAACATCATCATGGTAATGGTTCCCCTTCTTCACATCACTCATCCTCTCCTTCCACATCTGGGCGAAGCCACCATGAACATAAAGGTGAGGATAAAAGTAAGAAGGACGAAATACCTCGACTGGAAAGTCAAGAGAGAGGACAAGGGCAAGGACATAGGGAGAGTAGGGAACAACGCATACATCATAGGCTTCATGAAAGAGATGATCATGATGAGCCCCTACTCACAACCCGAAGTATGCTTGACATAATGGAGGTAGTTAGGATTCCCACAAGGCATTTAAAGGATAGTCAGATCAAACAATTAGACATGAACAACATCCCACGATTTAAAGGGGGATATAATGCTGATCTGCAAAATCATTTACGAGCATTCCACAATGCCTGTGCCTTGCAGAATATAGAAAATGAGTGGTAAAAACTTAAGTTGTTCCCAAGGAAACTCACCAAAGAAGTAGAGAGCTGGTACCGGTCCTTAGAACTAGAAACCATCAAGAGGTGGAGTACGATGCTAGAACTATTCAACGAGAAGTATCAAACATACTCCAGAGTGTTCAATTTGCATAAGCAGATCCAAGGCTAGAAGCAAGGTACACACGAACCCTTGGATGCTTCCATGGCCCGCTATTACACATTGTTACATTGTTGCCCGGGCCATGGGTACGCTCAGCGGGATCAACTTTGCCACATCATGGATGTGCTGAGGCATGAAAATAGAAGAACCCTTGGAACTTACGCCCAAGGGAGACTCTCACAACTTAAAGCCCATGAAGTACATAGCTTGTTGGAATAAGTAGCAAAAGAAGAAGGTGAGCTATGCAAAAGGGAAAATGTAGAAGAGTACAACCACAATCCCTCCCTTTGAAAGAAGGGAGTGAAATTTTGTGATGAAGAGGATGAGTCACCAATCGAAGAGTTGGTGAACCAGAAAACCTTGCCGATCCAAAAATTAACAACAGAAATAGCGGCTAAGGTAGATGAAGTATGGAGTTCCTTAGACTCTAAAATTGAAACTATCTTAAAAATTGTAGAAGAGTCTAAGGTAGAACAAAGTAGTGACAAAGGTAAGAAAAAGTGGAGAGATTTAAGCCCTACACATAACAAGGGTAAGGGAAAAATCACTAACTCCGATGTGGTTGTGGATTCTGATTCAGATGATGCCAGTGGATGTGAGATCTACCATTATGACCATCCTAAGGGATGTTGCACCATCATCTCACATCTACAAGAGTTTGGGGTGTTTGCGCTTAATCCAAGACTCAACCAATGGCAACCACCCCGAAGGTTACCTTATCCACAAGGTAACCCAAGGCAGTTCCACCAACCACTAACGTATTATCCAAGTGGAACTCCACCATAGCCCATCGGACAGCATCAGTAGTGGCAATACCCACAATCATGGGGGATGCCACTGCCGAAACATCAGTACCCTTACTAGTAGCCTGACCCTTATGGATATTATATGCAGCAACCAATTTCTCCAAGTGACTCTATGAGTCACACAACCCCCAACCGTCACTACCAAGTTCGGGAGTACTTCAGAATGACTCCCTCTCCTCTGGGAGACACTCCGTACCCACACCATCCTCCTAATCCATCCGCACCTCTTCCACCACAAGTAGTTCCCATAACACCTCCTACTCCAACAACGCAAGGGGAACTTCCTTCTCAACTGTAGCAACATCATGCTGCAAGAGCTATAAATATCCAACCTGCTACTAGTTTTGACAACTATAAAAAGAGAAGACCTTACTTTAGAACCAAAAGCCCAGACAAACTCTCGCAACAACAAGCGGTTGGGCCCATGTACACTCCTCAACCATCCAACACTTTGGAGCACCCTTCAGTCCAACAAAGCATAACACATACGATTATGTTAACACATACCGTAACTGACTGGATCAAGGTAGGCCACCTTTCCAGGAAACTAACTGACCCTGGGAGCCTCTTAATCTATTTACAGATCACCGAAAATGAACCACATAGGGCTCTTCTTGACTCAGGTTCCGAAGTCAACTTAATTTCACGAGAGATGTATCACGCCTGGAACCTGCCCCAACTTAAGAAGAGCAATATTCAACTAGAGCTGGTAGACCAATCCATCATCATTCCCTTCAGATTGGCAGAGGACATCATTACCACTGTGTGTGGTTGGTCTTACCTAGCTGATTTCCTGGTGATTGAAGTTAACAATAATGAAGGGGACTTCCCAATTATAATGGGAATGGCATGGCTAAGTACAGTAGATGCATGCCTTAGGATCCACGATATTTCCTTGGAAATCTCTAAGATAAACATTTGTGGAAAGATCAAGAAGAAGAAAGTTTCATGCATCACATATAGTGATTCATCGAGTGATGACATGGAGGAAATGCCTCCATGTGACAGGTCTGCTCTTGAAACTTTAAAACAAAGATGCCTGTATGTAGCAACCACACAAGAAGTAGTAGACACCTCATGGTTGATAGCTACTAGAAGGAGCAGACAAATATGCATGGAATGAACTGAGGAAATCCACGCCAACAACGAAGGCATAGACACATTGGAATATGAGCATCACCAACTTCCACCCCTTAATCTAAGATCATCATTTGGGAGAAGTTAGACACTTTTAAGAAACTCAAATAGGCGCTCATTATTTTGAATCTCTCCCTTTCCACGCAGTCATGGGGGAGATGGCCACCTATGCTAATCATATGAGGCCCTTAGTTCTTTTTCGATTTTTGTTTTACACGTTTTTGTTTTACAACATGTTTGTTTTACAAATTTCTTTAACTTTTCTAATTTTTGTTTTCTAAATTTCTTTAACTTTTCTAATTTTTATTTTACAAATTTCTTTAACTTTTCTAGTTTTTTTTTACAACATCGTTATACTTTTCCAATTTGTGTGTGTGTGTGTGTTCCACCATGTAAGTTTGTCCCATAATAAGTGTTCGGAATGATGGTATGAACTATTTTCATATTAATTGCTAATGTTTGGTTTTTACCTTTAAGTCACAATGTTGATACTAAGGTATGTTTCTTTTGATATGGTAGGCAATGAGATCACTTCATCCATCCATCCACCAATTTCTATGGTTTCTCTTAGCTTCGAAATGTACAGTTCCCTCTTAATAAGAACTTAAACGAATCGGTGACTGTGCATTCTCAAACTAAGGAAGGACTCAAGGATTGAAAAGGGTGTGACTTTAAGGGAACTTGATGCTTTTTTGTTTGTCATTCTCTTGGGTGCTTGAATGTTTCTTCTTGACTTTTCTTACCATTCCGATGTTACCCAATTATCGGAAGCTGAGACAATAAAAATAATCAAGTCTTTGCATGGTGTGGTTCTCATGCATAAAAATATAAAATACAAAAAAAAATAAAAAAATAATAATAAAAACAACAAAGTGAGAATTCAAAGCACACCCCTTAGACGAATAAACTTGGGCTACATGCACTGGTCATGGAACCCAAAGTGTTCCCTCTAACTAAGGCCCTTCTCGCTTCCCATTCTCTCCTTTGTTTCGTTGGAATGGTGGTGGCTCTTGGGGAGTGCATTCTTGTTGTCCAAGTGGATGGTTTAACTGAATGCATTGATGNTCTTGTGGTTAAGACTTTAACTCTTGTTCCAAATGACATTCCCAGGGCCTACAGACTCTTTGAATGTGGGTTTGTTAGGGCATTAAGGGCATGAGCCTACTTTGGGGAGGATCCACTGACATTCCTATTTGGAGCATTAGTTAAATTCTTTCCCTTCACATTTTGCAATTAATTTTATTTTGTTCATTTCCATCTTGACATCCATTTCATCAATGTCATAGTTGTCCCTTTTTATCTATCTTTCTTACTCCTTTTCTTTCTCCATTCTAACGCTACCAAAGGTTTGCAATTACTCATGGGGGTACAGGGCCTAATTTTTTTTGATTTTTTTCGATTTTCTCCTAGCCCCGAAATTTTTGATTTTCTTCCTAACCCCTACACCTTTGGTAGTCATCAGTAACATATTCCTAGATCCATATCATCCATACCACAACCTAGCCAATGGACTTACACCGCAGCAAGGTATCAACTACATTTAGATTCATTTACCCTTGCAAATTAAGATTATGTTGTGTGTACAGATGAAGACCATGTAAAAATGGATTGGATCTGGAGAAAACACTTGGAATGGAGCAACATTGAAGTAGCTATGCAAGGAGCAAGATCGATGACATGCTTACGGATGGACAACGAAGGTGCAATCTTGGCATTGGTAGCAGCAACACTTCTTTCTCTCTCTCTCTTTCTCAGCTACCAACTAAGGCCTGATGTCATTGTAATAAGGTGTTCACCTGTGTTGTCATGAACACCAATTTTTTCAAGTCTTATAATGATGATTCGTTCACATGTCATTCCATTAGTTCCATTCCTCTCAATAATTCCATACCTTCCCAATATTATTGTAAGGAACTCAAGGATAAGTTTTCATTTAGTCATGGGGGTATGATGAGACGCAATATCGCATGCACCGTGATATCGCGTACGCGATATCACGTCGTCCCCTACAATATCACGTACATGATATTGTGGTCCACCGCCAAATCTATAAATAAGAGGTGGCACTCCCTTCATTTCCCATCTTGGTCTAGAAGTAGCGAAGCTCTAGCAGTTTGATCACTCCAGAGATAGATTAATTTTCCATGTGCCCACAGTAGGAGTCCTAAAGTGAACGGATCTTTATTCGAGCAACATTGTACCTGAACACAAAGTTTTGTACAGCAATAAAGACGAACTTAATTGGATAAACCTTGCAGTGAATGGAATAGGATTTTATTTAAATGTTATTTATTGCTTTCCTAGAATGTGGTATGAGTACAACTTGATTACGAGCATCTAAGGATGTGTACGGTTAGTTAAGGAATCGGCTACTCGTCACATGCAATATGAGTATGACTTGATTATGAGCATCTCGTGTGACTACTTGGTAACCCAGTGGAGTATCTAGGATCTACGCTTGGTAATCCTAGTGGTACTCATGCATGGCGGATGTGTACGGTTAGTCAAGGAATCGGTTCCTCATCGCACTTAGGCTAGATAGATTCTCTCAACCCTTTCCTCCTAGTTAAGTGCCTCAGTACGACCACTTCGAGCACGTGCATTACATGTGGTGATCCCAGTAACGATTAGTGTTTGGTAGCCACAATTTCATCGATTTAGGGTGTGTACGGTAAGTGGGAACGAATGCTGACGCTAGTTAATTTAGACTTAGTCCTTAGTTAGAGTTAGTTAGTTTCTCAACCCTTCGCTCTTAGCATAGAAGACATAAAACCATAAAAGACTATAAAAATCATATACCTCAGACTTACTTAACCATACATTGTGACAACCACAAGTAAGTCTGGGAAGACAACAAATAATTAACCCCAAGTGTTCCATGGGGTGTTTAGGCATTTAGTCTATGGAGTTCGACCGAATCACACATGCTATGCTCTTTTCGTATGGTTGAGTGTAGGGGTACCGCACCACTCATCATAAGCTAATAAGTTTAATATTGTACATTAAGCTTAAGAGGATGATACTTCATTATTCATCCATTAGTTATCAATTTATGAAATTATGATGTAGTAAATGGAATGAATTTACTATATGAGCACCAAAATATAATCAATTATAGAGAAAGAACCATAACAATGGAATTGGACAATTAGAAGTTAAATATAAAGGGTAAACCCAAATTCCTAAAAGGAAATATATTAAAAAAACAAATTAATCATGAGTTTAGAGGTGAAAGCCAAATTTTCTTATTGCAATTAAGCATAGTGGATGTTAAAGAAAAGAAGCCTAGGGTAAGCAATGTTCTAGTGATGAATGAATACCAAGATGTTTTTGTATTAAAATTCCTAGAGATGCAACCTTGTAAACTAGAGTTTATAATAGAATTGGTACAATGAATTTCTTCTATTTTAAGAGCTACTTACAAAATGGTACTAGAAGAAATGAAAGAATTAAAGATCCAACTTGAGAAGATAATATAAAAAGGCTTCATTGGCTCAAGTGCTAGTTCTATTTGTGAAGAAAAAGAATGACATATTAAGGTTATGCATAGATTATTGGTAGCTAGATATTGTTACTATTAAGAATAAACATCCATTAACAAGAATTGATGATCTTTTTAATCAACTAAAGGAAGCCAAGATAATTTCTAAAATAGATTTATAATTTGAATTTCATTAAGTTAGAATCAAGGAAGATGACATTCATAAGACTATTTTTTGTACCAATTATTGACATTATGAGTTTACAATTATGCCTTTTGGATTAATTAATGCTTCTACTATTTTCATAAATATAATGAATCATGTCATTTAATAATATTTGGATCATTTTGTGATAGTCTTTATTGATGACATATATATTCTAAGAGTTATGAAAATCATGAAAAATATCTTAGAATAGTTTCTCAAATATTAAGAGAAAAAATTATATGCATGTAAAAGTAAGTACTCCTTTTGGAAGGAAAGAATTCAATTTATACATCATATATCTCTCAAAGGATGAAATCCAAGTAGCTCTAGACAAGATAAGAGTAATTATCCAAAGCCATAGATCAACTAATGTGGTGGATGTGTGAGCTTTTTGGGTCTTGAAGGATACTATAGATGCTTCATTTTCAATTACAAAATTTGCAGGACCATTAACTAAATTGCTAAGAAAAGAATAACCTTATGATTGGACATAGAAATGTGAAGAATAATCTAATAAGTTGAAGGAATTATTAACTAACACTCCAATATTAGTAATACCAAATGAAAAAAAGCCATATGTTATGTACATTGATGTTTTTGGAGAAGGATTGGAATGTGTCTTAGAACAAGAAAGAAAGATGATAGCATATGAGTCTCATCAACTAAAGTCACATGAAAGGAACTATCCTATTCATGATTTAGAACTTATAGTGATTGTCTTTACTTTAAGATTATGGAGACACTATTGATATAATGTCAAATTTTAGGTATGGCCTAATATATTTTCATCCAATGAAATCTAAATCTTAGATAATGGAGATGGTTGAATTTCCTATGATTTTTACTTTGAAATGCAATATCATGAGGATAAAGAAAATAATGTGGCAGATGCTCTTAGTATAAGAGGGTATCTCAAGGTATTTATAGAAATTTAAAATCAAATTAAAAGGATTATTCAAAGGGTCAATAAAAGGATAATACTTGTCAAGAATTGTAAGAACAAATATTATAATCTAAAGATGTAGGTCATTATTACATAAAAGATGATAACATCATTCAATTTAAGGATAAGTACTTTGTTCCTCAAGTTGATGATCTAAGGAAAAAGCTAATGTATTAATTCCATCATCTTTGTTTTACTGGACATCCTAATGGAAGCAATATATATCAAGAAATGAAAAGCAATCTTTGGTGGCTAGGTATAAAAAGAGACATAGAGACATGTGGCAAGATGCTTAACTTGAAAACAAGTAAAAGTAAAATATAAGAATCAAGTAGGTCTTCTCTATCCTCATGAAATTCTAGAATACAAATTAAATGTGATTAATATGGACTTCATTTTGGAACTTCCTAAAATTCAAAAAGGGAATGATTTCATTATGATTATTGTGGACAAAGAAACTAAGTTAGCTCATTTTCTTACAATTAAGTCAACATATAATATTGAGAAAGTTTCTGGAATCTATTAGGAAAAAATTGTTAGATTTAATGGGATTCCCAAGGTTATCATAACATATAGAGATTTTCATATAGAATTGCAAGGAGCACCAGGAATAAAGCTTAATATGAGCATTGTCTTTCATACTCAAATTGATGATCAGGTTGAGTAAACTAGGTGCTTGACGATATTATAAGAGAATTTATTTTAGATGAGTCACAAAGTTGGATAAGGTATATATTATTAGTAGAATTTTCTTATAATAATATTTATCGCAGCTCCACTGAAATGGCTCCATTTAAAGCTTTATATAGAGGAAAGTGTAGATCTCCTAATTCTTGATAATAACCTAAATAAAAAATGATTATAGGACTGGAAATGATCCAAAAAATGTAAAATGAGATGAAGGTAGTTAAGTAATCAATGAAGGAAGCCTCAGATCGACACCAAGATATATTATTAAAATTTTAAATAGGAGATTATGTATTTTTGAAAGTCACCCCTATGAAGCTGATTATTAGGGATGTAAAAAGATCTAAAATAGAATCAAGGTATATTGGACCATTTGAAATATTGGATAAAGGTGGACCTATGCCATATATATTGGCATTACCTCCTCACTTGGCACACATGCATGATGTATTTCATGTGAGTATGTTACGCAAATATATTTTCAATCCATATCATCTGAGAAGTTAATAAAACATACAAGTGCAACCCAATTATTTAATTATAGAAGAACTAGAGGAGATCTTGGATCATCAAATCTTTCAGTTTTGGACTAACAAAATCTCTTAGGTTAAGATTAAGTGACATCACCATAGAATTGATGAAGTAACTGTTGGCGACCATTTGGGACGTGATCGCCAACGAGTGTCCTCGAACAGGATTTAGGTGCTTGCTGGTCTCTGGCAACACCAAGGCCCAGATACCTCCAAATAGACTCAATAGTTACTGTGAGTATGTGTGTGTGCTATTGCGGTGTGTGGTTGTGTAAAATGAAATGATTGCGTTGTGTGTAAACTACAAATGACTTATCTTAAAGAGATTCAGCCAACTTTGCCAAGTACTGTGAGTTGTTGAGAGTTCCTACTTTGTTCAATTGCCTAGTCTATGCAGTCCTTATAATACCTACTTGTAAAAAATAAAATTTTGCAAAAAAAATTGAGCACAACTTCATGAATCTACTTCTAATTTTCCCCAAAGAAAGAGATAGTTCCACAAGAAAACTAGAAATAGAGCAAGATTCGATGGAAATAGACAGAAAAGAAAGTAGATTTGTGTAGACCTCAAATATTTGAACAAGGTAAAATGACACGAGTAAACACTTCATAATAAAGCTATCCAAAATTCAATATCTACGAATTTTTCAAACTTCCAAGGCTCAAATAAGCAATTTCTTCAAGACAATCCTACTATGCTACCAAAAAATTGTTGCGTAAACTACCACATACAAGACTCCATTTTGGCTAGATAATGGATGTCAACAATTGCATTCAACGGAACCTTCAAAAGACTTGACAATTTCTGATTGAAATATCATGGAGATTCACTTTAAAGATAAAAAGAAGCTATTCTAGTCCCATCAAAATACCAAAGATTTTCTGAACCCTCTTGACTATTGAATCGTTCAACAGCATGACTACAAGCAGAGGCTCTCTTACAACGATCTTAATAGCAGTTCTTATATGTTGCACAATAACAAAATTTACTACTAAAATGCTCTTACGGCTTTTAAACACAAGCGCTTCTATGACAAAATTTTAATAGAAACTTTCAATCGTACAACAATAATAATAAGAGCAATCTAAAAATCCCAAAATTACTTGCCAAGGATGATACTATCTAAACCACTAGATAAACAATTTAAACAAAATAAAAAAAACAATAAACATAACTCACAAGACCATGACAAAGAGGCTGAAATCTTTTCTTTAGAAATTCATCTTACAAGCAATCTTTCACAATGTCTTTTACAAATGCTCTTCTCCCAAGAGCCAAAGTGTGTCTCCAAGTGTGAGCTACAAGTGCTAGCTAGTAGCTTTCCCAAAGTGTGATGGATCAAGTATCTTCTCCAAATTCTGATTTCCCTCCTTTTCCTTCTTACCCCTGAAGCCTTTTTATAAGGTTCATAAGGTAGTTACATTCCAAAATATCCTAGCTAACTTTTCTCCCAAGTAAGGAGGTTACAACTTACCCATCTAGTTAGGAGGAAGCTAGGAAGTTATCCATAAAGTTAGGAGGAATTTATGCTAACATTAATATTTGTAAATATTATAAATTATAAATATTTTATGTAATGTGATATTACAAGTATTTTATATAATATTACAAATATTTTAACATTAATATTGCAAATATTTTATGAGTAGTAACTTATATATATAATAATGTTTGAAAATTAATGTTTTAAGAATGTTTTAAGACTTGAAATAATTAAATTAAAGGCAAGTCTTCAACCCGTCACTTGGAATAATTAAATTAATGGTAAGTTTTGGCGATAGATTAAACTGCAACTCCAGCATCAGTTAAAATATCTCTTGCATCTACGGATTTAGTTATACACTTGTTTTAGTGTGCCTTCGTGTCTCCGTTGCCGTGTTCAGTGGACTGGTATGCGATATCGAATGCATCGGCATCGAGTATGGTTGTTGTTTCGGATTGCAGGTTCCAGGAGCAAGCGACACTTGTGATTAACCACCTGAAAGCTTGAAATGAGTTCCCAGTTATGATGTTTTTTTTCTATTTTTAACCTTGTGGCAGCAATCAACCTGTTTCTGTATTTTCCAAGGCATTCATGGTCATGTTTAACCCCTGGACACACAACCATAAAATTTGCCGAGTTATTTGAAAATAGTATTGAAGCGATTAGGGTTTGTTCATGCATAGAACAATAGTGTAGAAACCAATAGGGTTTGGTGGCATGCGAGGCTGCGCAGAGGTTCTTGTGGCTCTGTTTGCCCTAGCATAGAGGCGGTCAACACTGTTTATGATCTATCGATTCAGACCTCTGCCGACCCAAAAAAAATGAAACGCTAATGTTTGCTTTTGTTTTTGTTTCTGGAAACAGCAAAACAAGTGGAACGAAGTGCTTCCATGGGGTCATGTGGTGTGGTTCTTAGCAGTGAAACAAAAACTTATCTGGTTCAAATAGTTATCAGAGGGCGATGTCAGTTTTTCTGGTGCCTGTCTGCGCTGCGATGAACATCGTGTGGCTGGTGATTTTTTTCACTCCTACGGCCCAAGAAAAAATGTGATTTTTTGGAATGCCATGATTTTGTTCATGTTCTGTTGCTTGTAGTTTCGCAGGATTTGTGCACATATGAATAATTTTTTTTTGAAACAGAGAGAGACTTCAAAACAATTGATGTTGCCTTCAAAAATTTAAATGATAAATTTAAAATCTGAAAGTAAGGTTCAACAAAGACTCTAGAACCCTTTCCATCAAAATATGAATTGCAATGTTCCTGTCCTGCTGAATTTGTGTTGCTGCAGAGGCTGCTTTCTGGGATAAAATGGATACAATAGAAATTTTACTTAAGATGCTCTCTGATATATTTTCATATCATATAAATGATAAATTGGACTTTTTTCATAATTACACTATGTATAGGAATGGGGCTTCTATAAAAATAAATAAAGTTAAAATGCTATTTTAACTTATTCCTTTCCCCTCAAACCCAAATTTAGCCACTTCTCCAAAAACTTTTAACCAGTTTAATCTTACCAACTTGCTCCATGAAATGGGCAAATGTGCCAACAGTAATATGGGAGTCGAAGCATGAAATGAAAAGGGTATAGTTCTATCTCTTTAAATAAGCTAGCCTATATAGTGTAACTAAATAAATGATTCCTAGTAGAATATCATTCTAAGTATGGGAGAACTATAACATCCTACTTTTACATCAACCTATGCTATGAGTGTAATAATATCTATCTTAACCAAGCTAGTAATTTGAATACACTAATATGTAATATATCTTGGATGTACTTAGAGTGCTTAATAAATAATTTATTTTGAATGTTTTATTATAATCATGAGCAAAATTACTTATTCCATGATAGTACATAACCATAAGAGCTAAAGACAATATGAAATTAGGAAGGAATATACATATCATAGTAAAAAGTGGTAAAAAGATAAATAAATAGTAACTTAGATAAAAGATAGTAAATGAATAGTAACCTTAGTAAAAGAAGGTAAATGAGTAGTAACCTTGGTAAAATAAATAGTAACTAGGGTAAAGTAAATGTAAAAGATGAAAATAAGTGGTGTGTGGGGTGGAGAAAATGCTATAGAAAGGATATTCTATTAGAATCTTCCAATGGAGGTGATATCTTTCAACCCCTTACTATCCACATTGAATATAGAACTCTCTAGAATTCAAAAGATATATTCCATATTAAGCCTAGAAATACACCCCTATACCTACCCCTTGGATACTACACAAGATGAGGAAAAACTACTAGGAAGGGGAAAAGAGCATAAGACCTAGGAGTGTGAAAGAAGTAAAGAAGAGGTCTCCAAGAACATTACTAAGGTTCAAGTAAGTCTATCTCCTAATCTTATCCTAATGTAACTAATTTCTTATTATTGTGTGTATGTTTATGGCATGAATGTGTATGTATACATGTTTTTGTATAATATAATATTATTTCACTTCTATTATGATGATACCCAATTTCTGTAAGAAGATACCACTACCTTAATTGAAAGACATAGCAACTCGATGATGACATTTTGATTATATAATGCTTGAGTGGTAAAATAAGTATACCCTCTTTTAAGAATCTTTTATCATACCTAATGAAGATTATTAAGAATGATGACTTATACATGAATAATTTTGATCATCTCTTGATATGGGTATGTGTGTGATGTTGATCTTATTATGCAATACTATAATTTAAGAACTAAACATCCCTAATTCTTTGCAAACTCTACAAGGATACAAAGGTAGTTAGGATCATGGCCTTTGGTGTGGACACCCTTCCTATTTTGTGGATGAGAAGTTTAAAAATATTTTAATTAAATTAATCAAAATATCACTTCTTTTTGAATACTCTATAGATTAGCAAGTATAGTTAGTTGTTGTAGAAGTAATTCTTGATTTCATGCATACTTTATAAATATGATAGAAGCCTAACTATAAGTATTTTTATGTTGTTAAGTATTTATTCTAGTGGTGGGAATCTCATTACATGGTTCACCTACTCTTAGACTCTTTGATTGTGTTGGTGGGGATTGGCTTCCATAAGATACACAAAGTTGTGACCAATGGATCTTGCATGGTTATGATGATGTCTACCATTAGTCTCTATGGTTACATGAGTGAAGATGGGCTCCCACATAGTACAAAAATTTGTAACCAATGGGTTATATGTATATCATTAAGCTCTATGATTACATCAGTGGGGTGAACTTCCAAGCAGACACTGTATACTAATAGAGTTGATAAATTGTATGAGGTTTGCACTACTAAAGAAATTAGTTATAATGATTTTCCTAATAAAGACTATATATGTTTTAGGTTGTTGGTGTGGAATATGTTGATGGATTTTATTTTATATTTGGATTATCTAATAGTCCTATGGATGATTCTCACGTAGTTGTATATATGATTTTGTATTGGATTTATTATCTTTTCTTAAGAATCCTCAAAAGATGATTCAAATTATGTAGAGATGTATGTGCATGTAAATATTTATTTATATACTAATTTCTAAATATAGAATAATATTTTATATAGCTTCTAAAACTTAATATTAGTGTTATATGATCTTCATTGCTTATGCTTATGAAAGATTTTATGGTCAAAAAATAGTTAATTGAATTCTTCTTAAGAAGCTATCTTAACTAGGGTAATAATAGTTAACTAGTGCAAGGATAGTGATGATTGTTTAAATACTTTATTATCATTTTTCTTAGTTATAGCCTTGTTATATATTTTATGATTATAGTCTCCTTATATATTAAAATATTTTATTACTAATTTATTTTTATTTTTATTTTTATTTTTCAAATTTTATTCCTATATATTAATATTCCTTATTTATTTATGTAAATACCTTAGTGAAGACATGTTTTGGGTAAATCAGGAATTAGATTGAGTTAGGTCATTATATTCCACTATGCAAAGTTTTATTCTCTAACAGTACTAAGGTAATTTTCAATTAATCATTTTTTATGATTTTGCATTCTAGGTTTCAAGGTGTTATAGGAATAGATCTAAATTGCTTTACTATAAATCTTGAGGTATTTATTTCTTTTTATTTTTTGTGCTTTCATTTTCATTCCTTAGTCTATATCCATAGTCTGTAATTAAATATTTTATATTGTAACATATAAATTTAAATTTAATTACACAAAATTTGAAAACACCTAATTCACCCTCTCTAGAGTGTAATTGATCCACAAAATGATTATTTGTTCTTTACTTTATCATTATTTTAGCTTGGTATGATTTTTGTATACTTATTTTTTAAATTTAATAACTAATCCATTTTTATTTCTTAATACCTTTTTTTAATGATTTTGAATGTTTTCTCTCAAACTATTACAAAATTAATTAATGTTCTATAGGAATGCCCATCTTAAAAACCAAATGGTATGGATGATTGAGTGTACAAATGCAATGACATTATGAGAGTAATAGAGGAATCCAAACTTAAGCCTTGGTTTAATTATATATACATATGATGATAAAATTCATCCACCCACTTTCTTCTAACTATCACTAATAAAGCAAACATGTATTTAGTAGGAAACCAAATTTTGATCACAAGTGGAAACTTTTTTTCTATTGCATATATGGAAAGGTTTTCTAGTCTCATGGTGTAAGGTGTGAACTCTAGAAACCTAGATGTGTGCCATTAAGGTTCCTTATAATCATTGTGATGGATTTGACCAATGAGGTTAATATAACATCCTTTGTCTAGGAATAGTTATATCTTTTTCATTAGTATGTTTAGCCTTATGTGGATTTGAACCCTTAATCCTTGTTTGTTTGTTTTTTGGTAATGGAGCTTGAATTTTTTTGGTTTTCTCATACTTTAATTATATTTAAATATTTTTATTCTAGGAGGGTGTTAAAATGTAAAGGAACAACTATAAGTATTCCAAGACATATATACAACATAACACTATAGAAGAATTATAGAGAAATATAATGATGCCTCAAGTATGATTTGAAATAGTAATTTCTAGTCTAAGAAGACAATGAACTAACCACTTTAGCCACTTATCATTAGTAAATATTTTTATTCTATTTTTATCTAGTATGTACTAATCTTTCTAGGCTATATATAGAGAATGTATCATGTTCCAAGTGAGTTCACTATGAACAATGCAAAAGGATGAACATAAGAAGTTTTATGCTTAAATTATATTTTGGTAGTTGATGAGTGATAGAGTAGACCCTATACTCAACCATATAGATCACAATCATTTATGTGAAATTTAGTCAAATTTTGGAGACTTGGACTAGCATGATATCCTAGATAACTAACTATGAGATCATTGATCATTTCCTTTCCAATCACAACATGTGTTAGTTCAAGTAGCATAGTTAAGTATGACTGGGGATGTAGGATAGTTTCATTATTATTATTATTATATTATATTATTAAAAATATAAAATATTAAAATATTAAACTAATTAGCTAGGAATATAAAGGAGTTCTAAACTAGCCTAAGCATTAACTATTCATTTCTACTTTCCATACATATCTTAAACTTATATTAATATCATTGGGTTACCAAATTTTTACTATTGGATATATCAAGTATCCACCATTAGAAATACCAAATGTTAATATACTATGCTTAAAGTGGCCACACTTAAGCATTGTTACTTAATGAAATATTTAATTACTAAGTATAGAAAAGTAAAATGCATCTAGAATCAAGTGATATAAAGTAAACTAAATGCTAATCTAAGTACTACCATAGATGAAACTAATCTCTATTATATTTTTGTCATGTATAAGACTCAATATATGCTATGGGAACTTAAAATGATAAAATTATAACTTTTCTAGAGAAAAACTACAAGAGTTTAACTATGATATTAACCAAAGATACCATAAATGAAGTGGGTATGCACAATTATACAAGCAAAGTACTAGACTACATCAACATATTAAGGGATGTGTCAATGGGATTGCGTTAAATAGTTAACTAATTTAGACTTCACCATACCTCCATAATTCACTAAAAACAAATCCTTGAGTAAAAAAAGAAACTTTAGGATCAAGCTATTTACAAAATTTGGAGAAGTTTGACAATCACTTATTGACCAACAAGCTTAACAAAACATGAGAGTTGCATTACAAAATTATTCAAGTTATTACAATTAAGTTCAACAAAATTGGACACTTTCCAAAATTTTACTAATGATCATGTCCAAAAATGTTCCAATGTGGATGATTCATGTTGTGCCAGGAGGTAGAGGCTTTGATGATTTTTGTTGATGCTCTTCCTACCCTAGTTCAGCTACTGGCCTTGGCTACTCCATTGATGCTACTGTTGCTTTAGACAACTTGAAGTCATCTAGTAGTACCTTCATTTTCTTCTCCATGCTCTAAGGATCATGGATGCTCCAAGTGAGATTTCCTAGAGTAATTGATGCAGGCACATTTGATAGGCAAGGAAACATTGAAAACATCCTTTTGGCATTCATAAACTAGGCTAAAAATTGCTTGTGTTTAACATTGAATGTTCTTAAAGTATTTTGCAGCTCTTGGTGGTCCATCATCCATCTTGCTAGGTTCTCTATGAATGATCACTAATATTCAATTTTCTTTTGAGAACCTTAAGCTTCATGTTAGCTATTTTTATTTTTTTCTTAATTTTCCTATAGAGCTTGAACTTCATCTCATATAGGAGGTAGAAGTTCGTGACTTGCTTTTTTAGTTTTAACCTCAACTGCCTTATAATAAGCATTTCCATGCTTACATATCAAAGTTAAGATAACTCCACATCTTTTTTCATTTCTTTAATTTGTAGGTTCTTTATAAGAAGTTCCACTGATTATATGCTAGAGCTACTAGATGGTATCATTTATTTATTTCTTTATTAATTTTATATCCTTCTTGCTCACCTCCTTGAGCATGCCTACATGGTCCCTATAATAATTTTTTATCTTTTCATATTTCAAGATCTCATTCTTTGAAGTAATGATCTCAATGGCTATCTTTTTATGTATGAAACATACCTCCTCCATTGATACATTTCAGTTCTTTGTAGCCAACCTTATTATATCCTAGTTGTGACATCTCATCCATGGATGTCATGGAAAACATCAAATATATGATATATTAGACATTATGCGTACAAATAAAATATACCAATGCAAAATATATGTGATATTCAGCATTATGTATAAAGGATATAATAAGAAAAATGCAAAAAAGGAAAGAAAAGAATGCTTTATTGATATGGAAAGGTGTATCTAGAGAGTGCTCTAAGAGAGTTCCTTGGGGTTTTCTTCCTTTGGCATCTATCCCTTAGAGGCAATCTAGCACTACCACCACGATTAGGCCTATAACCTAACTAGATGGGTGGGCTAGTCCCCTCCCTATCCCACTTCACTCAGCTCCCATTACTCACCTCTCTAGGCTCTGCAACTCCATGCTAGCATGACCTCTAACCCCATGTATAAATGCCTTAAGAGACATGTCTGTTATTACAACATGCCCTTTTGGGTCTTAATCACTACTACCCTTTCAGGTCTTGTTAAGATAATGATAACATTTGTTATGAAGAGACACCATCTTCATTAGGCAACCACATCACTTGGGAATGGTGGTGTGACAATCTACCCCCCTTAGGTTTCATTCGTCCTTGAACAAATCCACATTCTCTATCTTTTTCCAGCTCCAATGCTTTCTTTCATGATCCTATTCTCCAATAATTTGATTCCTCCTTTGATCTTGAAGTTTTTTTTTTTGCTTATTCTACAAATAAGATATATGTGAGAAAGATTATATGGAAAATTACTTTCTTGATACTTCATTTTCCAAGATAATGATAAGAAGTGAATTAAAGGTCTACCAACTACCAATCACTAGTTCTAACCAGGGTCACACAATGTGCAACTCATATTTGGTTATCCAAGTGAAGGTAGGGAAAATTCTTTATTTCCAACTTACATTTCCTTAGATATTTTATCAATCTAGATGAAATAAAAATTAGATGATGAAGAAAATAATAAGATCATCAAATAAAAGTAAGAGTGAGATACTTCTTGATCTTGATCAACCTTATGAACTGATGGGAGTAACTATAATTCTACCATAAGTGGTATGTGATCAGATGGTCTTGTTCATGATGGCAAGGCTTCATCTTGATTCTTCTCAAATTCTTCTTTAGAAATCAACTCTAGTAACTTGCTAACTTGAAAGAATCGAGTATCATACCAAATATAATCCAAAGTCTCAATGAAGAATGTTGTTGACCCATCTTCATTAATTATTGCAGAATAATTTGTAAAATGTGGTTCTTGATGTGTGCTATCCATCAACATCATCTATTCTTGAATTCTAGAATCGAATTGATCTATTGAAGATTCAAAATAAGCAGAATATGCATTGGCTAATGGAGTTGCATGCTGAATTGATGGAAACATCTTCTTCAAGTTAGGTTCATCTTCCAAAGAGTTCTTTACAGATCCATATTTTAGAATTTATAAACACTACTAGAAACTTTGGCATTGAAGTCTCCACAAAGAATAAATGAAACTGGATCAGTAAAAATTATGAATAACTTATTCTTCAAACTTTATTCTATTTTCTTAATCAAGTATGCTCCTTGAAAAAGTCTAACATCTGAAAATGTTGGTTTGACAACTAAATGTGTGTTAACAACACATACACATCTTCCTGATAGATGAAATTTTAGAATCACTGCTAGGGCTATGTGATTTTTCTGAAATCTTGATTGTTCTTTCTTTCCCATTGCTTGAAGTTCTGGAATTTCAAAAATCATATTTTCTAAACTCCATTCAAATCTTTGTACTAATTCAAACTTGGCTTCTTTATAAAAGACTGCATAACCATCCATGTTGTAATTTCTACAATATGCTAATTTGTACAACTCAAAATAAAAACTTCCACAAGAACCTTTTTGCTTATAAATACCTTTGTATCCCATCTTTTTCAAATCTGGTTGAAATTGATATAGAATCTCCCATGGTAAGATTTCTTGTAAGCACAATACATCAGCATCCAAATATTTTAACTCTGCTAAGATACGTGGGTATTGATATTCATGCCAATCCAAGGCCCATGATGGACATAGTGGATATTTTTTCTCACTCACTAGAGATCTTGCAAGCACGTATTCTTGGATTCTTGTCCAGATCATTTCTCTTCATGAGTATCATACTCCTTGTTGAAATAAGATTTTGAATCTCCATGTTATTTTGCCCTATGTTTTGATTACAAGATGGATTAATATACCCTTTTTTTATAGTTGAAGATTGTTCTATTTCCTGAACTAATTCTCCAACTAATACATCAACTATTCATCAACTAATAATCAACTACATCAACTGAATAACTAATAGTTAATGAAAATATATAATTTTAGTAATATGTAACTATATTATCTAATTTTANAAATATATAATTTTAGTAATATGTAACTATATTATCTAATTTTAGTAATATATAATTACATTACCTAATTTTCAATAATATTTAATTATATTATATTTGATAACCTTTCTACCCCCCTTGAGAACACTGAATCCGATAGTGTAACTAATGACATGCCACAATGAACTTAAGACTATCTACAAAGGTTATGCATTAAATCTTAAAACTTAAAATGTTGAATTTATAATACCATTGAATTATAGGGTGCTTAGATGATAAATATGATCTCACCATTGAGTTCAAAAGGGTGAAAAATGTTAGAAATGGCTATTCATATGTTGAAAATGGACATCGTATGCTCAAGTTGTGTGAAAATTATACTTTTAATGATCTTAAGGTACTATATCAAGCAATGAGTAAATACTAATTTTTTTGGATTCCCTAAGATGTATCTGACTTCACCATTGTGTCTAGAAGGTTGAAAACTATAAGAAACAACTCTTCTTTTGCTAAAAAAGGCTTTTTCAATCAAAAGTTATGGCTTTTGGAGTCTAAGACATTTGGTGTAAAAAAAAAGACTTCCCGAGAGGTCACCCATCCTAGTTTTACTCCAAAGCAAGCATGCTTAATTGTGAAATTTTTATCTCATTTGCTACCACCATGTAAAATTATAATTTTGAAAAGTATTTTTATAAGTTGCTAGTTTAAACTAATAATATAAGAATGAAAATTTGAATCATCCATTAATTTATGGGAATTTCAAATTTTTTTGTCAGTTGATGGACAATTGAAAAATTTTTTGTCATATAACAGAGAATTTGCATGATGACGTTGGAGGCAGTGATGAGCAGCACGAGAGGTAGTGATAGGCAGCGTAGATGGTAGTGATAAGTGGCATAGGAGGTAATGATAGGTGGTGTGGATGGTAGTGATGGGCAGAGTGAAAGGTGGTGATGGGTAATGTGTGTGTGGAAAATGGTGAGCAAGTAGTAGGCGACAGTAGGGTAGGGTTGCGCAATCTAGCAGGGCGGTGTAGGTGTGGTAGGATCATGGCATGCAAACAACAATGTTTTAGGGCTATGCAGGTGGTGTAGGGTGGCACGATGAGGGTTTTTGGTGCCCTTAGACCTTGCCCAAGGCCAATCCTCTATGCTACGATTGGCCATGGCCTTAATATGGTTGGTTTCAGCTACAGCTGTGTGGCCCTCACAAAGGCCTTCACAGGTGCTGCGTAGCCTACGCGAACAGCATTGCTACGCGATATGGTACAATTTTTGATACAAAAAGGCATCGAAATGGGCCATTATAGGCAATGCTGCGAGTACTAGGGGTGCCTGTAAAATGACGACACAAAGGCACATGGGTGGTGGTGGTAGAAGCACGTAAGCGGCGATGGCAAAGGCAAGTAGGTGTGGTTTTATTTTTTCTTTGTGCCCTTTGGGGCCAAGGGCTAGTCCTCTATAGCGTAGCCTTGCTGCAGCCTACTGGTGGCCTAGCCACAGCTGGTCATAAGCTTGGCCATGCGCCTAGCCATGGTTGGCTGTGATGAACCGTGGCTGGCCAAGATTGGCCGTAGGCTTGGCCATGGCCTGACCGTGGTCTACCAGCAACTTGGTCGCAGCTAGCTACAGGCACAACCAAATTTTTTTATATAATTATATTATATATATATATTAAAAAAAATTCTTTATATATATATATATATATTAGGAAAAGAAAGATATTTATGACTGTGGAGGACTTGGGTTTGAACCCATGACCTTCCAATCTTTTTTTAAATAATAATAATATATATATATTAAATTGATATTTTATTTTTATTTAATTAATGTCTTTTAAGGCACATGATCGAACCCATGACCTTCCCCTCGATAAGTATATTAGAGGATTTTTTATTATTTTATTTTACCTTGCCTCGGTGGTTGACATGGTGGTTCAGCTGATGACAAGGTAGGGGTTCGATATGGGTAAATGGCAATTCTAGGTTGATTTTTTACCCTAAAATTTTGACATTTTTTTGTTCAAATAATAATTTAATAATTTAATATTATTTTAATGCACATATAATGAGAAAATTTAAACATCAATATATCTAAAACCATAAGTCCAATTGAAACAAAATTTGTACCGTTGGAATCATCTCAACGAGAACTATGCGTTGGACATAGTTTTAGGGTTCAAAAATGAAGTTTATTTTTTTCAAGATTTAAAAGGACGAAACTAGCCTATTTTGTCATATTGACATTTCTAGGATGACATATGGTAACTTGGAATCTTCTAAATTACTTGGATAGTAAATTTCAACAAAACAAGATCAATTCAGGTCATGGTTACTAACTTTCTTAAAAGAAATTTAACAATGATCCTAATTGATTAATAATTATAATATTAAGATGGGTAAAAGTTAACTAAACTAATGCATCGTTATCTTACAAACATATCTTGTAATTGATGAATTTTGATGAGGTGTGATCAAATCTTCATCGGTTAATGATATCCATAAAAGAAATTTTGTTGGTTGTTGGGATCTAGATGCTTGATCCATTATTTGTGAAGTTAATGGAAAGGTATATTCTAACTTTTATCACAAAAATATGGTACATCTGGTGATGATCGATGGATTTCCATGTGTTGTGGCTTCAAGGTTCATCATCCAATTCATGTTGTAGTTAGCCCATGATTTTGAATGGTCCTTGGGTCATGATTTTCTCTGATACTAATTGTGACATCCCATCCTTGGATGTCATGGAAAATGTCAAATATACAATATATTAGACATTATGCATACAAAGAAAATATACCAATGAAAAATATAAGTGATATTCAACATTATGTATAAAGGAAATAATAGGGAAAATGTAGAAAAGAAAAGAAAAGAAAAGAATGCTTTATTGATATGGAAAGGTGTATCTAGAGAGTGCTTTGAGAGAGTTCCTTGGGGTTTTCTTCCTTAGGCATCTATCCCTTAGAGGCAATCCAGCACTGCCACCACAGTTAGGCCTATAACTTGACCAGAAGGGTGGGCCAGTCCCCTTCCTATCCCACTTTACTTGGCTTCCATTACTCACCTCTCCAGGGTCCGAAAAGCCATGCTGGCACGACCTGTAACCCTAGGTATAAATGCCTTAGGTCAAACCCCCAAAGGTTACCTCAAGAGACACATCTGTTACTACAACATGCCCTTTTGAGTCTTAATCACAACTACCCTTTCAGGTCTTGTTAAGATAATGATAACATTTGTTATGAAGAGACACCATCTTCATTAGGCAACCACATCATTTGGGAATGGTGGTGTAACACTAGTTTACTCTAGCAATTTGTTCTTGTTGCTACGTAAGATATTCCATGAATTATTTCTTTTGTATTTCTACCTTTACTAAGCCCTAGTTTTTCTTAATTAGAAACTTACTCTCCTTACATGTTTAGAAGAGGTTAGTATTTATAGTAGTAAGCATTGTGTCTAACAATGATACTTCCCAAATTACACTTTCATTTTCATTTTCATCTTTCTTCAATTTTTATTAAAGTGTTTGGAGAACTTCATCTCTTATTAGTTCAAATCTTAGAATTGTGGGATTTGAAAAGTGGACTCTTAGATCAATAACTTCTATTATCAATCTTTAATTGATGTTGGTAGCTTCCTCTATTTGAACTTGTGTAATGAAAAGCTTGCTCCTTATCTCTAGTAACTATGACTAGATAGCTAAATGCCTTTTAGAATATCAAATATTTCTAGAATTGGTTTTTTTTGATTCCACCAATCACTTGAGCACCACCTTGTGCTATGTTGTTGTCATCCCCTTGCTCCTAGCTCTTGGCTCCTATAGATACTTGGATATCTATCATTATAGCAACATCTGGTACAGATGCTATAAGAGCCATCAGAGCTTCTCTAACTCTATTAGTAACCCTCTTAGTAGCTATCTCTCAGCCCTTGTGCAACATAACTAGAAATGCTACATCTTTCTTCTCCTTCAAAATCATAGAAAGGCCATGATATTACTTTAGATTTTAGAAAATTACTTATCAGGTAAATAACTATGGTTTTCTTGCATTAGGGTTGGTGTAAATAATAACCTAGGCTCATTATGAGGAGAATATATTCCTTAAGTCATCCTACCCTCATTTAAGTTACTCATGGTTGGGTGGTAGACTAATGGCTCATCATCATTTCCTAATTTTTTTTCTTGTTGCTACTTCCTAAGTTACATTAAGGCACTCATTATCTAGAAATAGTTCTTATGTAGGTGTTTGTGGTAGTGGTGCTTCTTCCTAGAACTTGGTAGAAGATTTTTCTTTCATCATCTCTTATCATGATGTAATAAGAGCCTTATGAGTTATGTCATTGGCATAGTGAGCTATGCCTATCCTTTCACATATTTTTTTATCAAGCACATAAATGGAAGTTTCTTCCTACCATTTTCATTTCCTTTAATTATTTTCTCAATTTTAAGCAATATCAATTATGGAAGACTGACTTGGAATTTTTCACTTAGAGAAGTGCATGTCCAAGTGGAGAAGGCTATAATCTTGCTTGGCCATATAGTAGGATTAAATTAGTAGATCATAATATTAAAGTAAATTCTTTTAACATTAGTAAGGAAACCATACTAAATTATTTTCACCTTAGTAAGGAAACCATACTCCTTGTGATTCACCTTGTAGCATTATTTCATCTACTTCTTTTGACTTCTACATTCACTTGGGTGGATACCTCTACAAGCTTTGCTCTAACATTGGACAATTCCAAGACTTTAGCTATGGCTTCCACCAAGTACAAGATGCTAATGTCGTTCATCTTGACTATCACATCTCAAAGGTAGTTAGTCTAGAAGAAATAAAATTTTTCTAGGTATCATTTCCCACTAATGGAAATGGTGGACCATAATAAGAATACCTATAATTGGGCTCAGACATCCCTAAGTGCAAAATTAAGGAATGATTTAAAGTTTGGTTTCTAAAGAACCATACTCTAGATGTCCTTGTTGTGAACATTTTCTAGACATGCCTTTATTAATTTGACTTCTAGGTTTAGCCTGGGTCTAGGCATTTCATCTTACCTAGATTGCCTAGTATCTATGATGTGAATCTATTAGATAGAGTCCATCTCTATCTCCTCTCACAATGGTCCATTGGCATGTGTCATCTTGGTGGCTTACTTAGCTTACTACTATTTTTGTTATTATTATTTTTGTTATTCTTGTTCTCCCCTTGGGTACTTTTTCCTAAGTTATTATGGTCCACCCTTTTGCGAACTTCACCTAGGATTCATCTACAATCACATGAATGATCATGGATTAATTTTTATTACATGGGCCTAAACATTAGTATCTTTAGGACATCCATTATTAGCTTTAATTTGAAAAAATTTATCTCTAAGATCTTTAAGTGGTTGTAGATCTCTAGAATTTAAAGTCCTAAGGTAGTTAATTTTTTTCATTTTAATTTTAATTAATAATTAATAATTTACTTCTATTGTAACTACATGTTTGGTGTTAGACTTGTTGAGAAATAAATACTTAAGAAATTAATATTTGGTGCTCTCACAACATAGAGCTTAGCTTAGTAAGCTTACAAGATCAAAAATGGGTTAAATCGGATCTTCTAAGGAAAAGTTATCATTGTTAGAAGGTTCTTGACTCTAGAAATAGCAAAAAATCCATACTAGTTTGCAGGAAAATGATGAACAAATGGAAAAGTAGCACATGTACATAGAGATTTTTTTTCATTTAGCATCAACAAGGATACATTGACATATTTGACCATATTGACAAGGATGCATCAACACAACTATTTGCTAAAATTTTATAATTTAAAAACCCTAGGTAAATTTGAAAATTTTAAGAAAAACCATCATTTAAATGAGTCGAAAAGAAGGTCTAGGAATGAGGACAATAACCATAAAGTTCCAATGGAGGTTCTTGAATATATGAAAGTTTAAATAATTAAACATAATGGTTTATGTGCCCATGAAAAGTCCATGAGAAAAAAACAAAGTTGAAGGATGAATTTATTATTGGGGTTATAGTTTAATCTTTCTAGGCACATTGAGGTATAGTATAAACTATATGTCCAAGATTTATACAAGTGGATCCTCCTTTAAGCAGGTCCATGTCTTAACTACCCTTATATAACCATTTCAAAAACTATTTGTAGGTACATTAGAAATTTAATATCAATTGAATTTATAAGACATACCCACACAATCCTCGCCATTAGAACCTTGCACTATATTAGAACAAAGTCCATCAAATGAGCCATAATACTTAGCACTAAGGTGGATTATAGAAATAAGAAGGGATTTCAAGAATTGGAACATGAGATACCTCTACCATTTTGACAATAGGTTCTTATGTATGGATGTGGTTAAAATGATTAGAATACCTTTTTTCTAGGTTTCAAATCAAGTTCATACTTGTATTAGTGACATCACACTACATGAATCCAAACTTACAACCATGAGATCATTACAACTATGAAAATATCATTAATCGATAAAAGATAAATAGGAAAGAAATTACATGATTTGTGAATTATTGATAGAAATCTTGGATTTGGTTGGAGGAGTTCCTTTAGGCATGAGAAACTTGTCTTTCTAGCCTTGTCACTAGTGCTTGTTCCTAGGAGATCTTCATATATGTGTTGTCTCAAAATTTTTTGGATGAAGATCATACTTATTGGAGAAAATGCTTTCATTTAAACTTACAACATGAGCAATGATACACCCATGTAGCCTAATGAGGCTCATAGAAGAAGCTTAGAGAATCAAAAAATCCCCTTGATGCCATACCCTTTTCCATTTCCTTTTGGTCCTTTTCCCTTTCTTTAGGTAGATAGATCATGAATTTCTTTTAGTTTTAATGTGAAAGAATCATATTTATTCCATGATGTGGACCTCTTATTTATAAAATTGGAAGGAAGGATGTTATGGACCCATTGCCTTATACCATCATGTACTTAATAAATTGTTAGTATATAAAATAGTTTCAATATCAAGGTTGACCTATACATAAAAATAATAGTCCTTATGTAGTGCATTGACAATAATAAATGTAAGAATTAAATAAAACATAAATGACTCAAAGAAATAAAATATTAAAAAAATTAAAAATTACAAAAAATTAAAAATGTATGAAGATTGAAAAAATATCAAAAGAACACTGCAAAAAGAAAGGTGTAAAAATGTACCTTCATAAGATATTAAGCTAGATGATTATCTTCCTTATGACTAAGTTGGAAAAAGGAGATTTAGAAAATGTTGCAAGGTTGAACTTTTGTTAAGGTATTATTGAGAGTCCTAGTTACTTGGAAGTCATTAAATAGTTTTACTAATTACATGTTGATGAGAAGCTGGTATCCCCTATATCCAACCATCCAAATCATAAGTGTTCATTAGAAATGTGGTTGAATTTCATAGACTTAGTTATCCAAGTAAATAATATTACTAAGTAGTGAATTGTGTACTTGCAAGGTTGTTGTCTTTCCAACTCATAGTTGTGTTTTATCAATACACATGTTTATGTGTGGCTAAGGCATACATTATATATTTTTGTAATTATTTTCAAAATATTTTTATCCTAATGGCTAGATGATTGAATAAATGTTTAACAATAAATTATCTAACTAATTAGCTAATCTAGTAGCTAACTATCCTAATGTGGAGTAATTATTCTGCTTACCATATACATCCTAAACTAGTGTTAACACTACTAGGTTACCAAGTGGCTATTACTAGGCATACCAAATATCCACTACTAGGATTACCAATTGTTAACACATTATGCTCGAAGTGGTCATACTCACATGTTTATGATTAATAACATAAATTACTTAATTGCAAACACTAATGAAAAATGCAAGTAAAGTAAAGTGTAGAAAAGTAAACTTAAGCTAGTCTAAGTGATGCCATGGATATACGAAATCTCTGTTTTATTATTGTCATGTCTATGTGTTCAAGTACATGAGCATTCAAATAAAACTTTGTACAATCTATTAGATCCATACTACAAGCACTCAAAGAGAAAATATTGAAACTCTAGAGAATGAAAGCTACAAGAGTTTAGCAAAGACTATAACTAAAAATTACCATAAATGTGAAAAATGCATGCATTTATGTAGGCAATGACTATGTCATCATTGACATATCTATGTTGACACATCCTACCATGTGTCAATGGGTATACATTAATGGGGATATATTGAAGTAGCCTATAATATTGATGTTTCATGATACCCTCATGAATAACTAAAAACTCATCCTTGAGTGAATAGAATTAGGATTGAGTTCTTACAAAATTGAAAGGCATGGGATTTATTAACTAAAAGATAGATTGATTGACTCTTTAACTAACTCTGAGTGCCAGATTGTACCTTGTTGCAAAAATGAGTATCCATTACAATAAAATTAGACACTTTATAAAAATTCAATAGGCACTTATAAGATATCTAGAGATGTGATGAAGTATCAAACAATGCTTGGAGGTGGAGGTTCCTATGGCATTGATGGTCCCTCATTCTATCCTAGTGTTCATGGAGGTTAAGATTAGCTTACTAATACCACTACTTCTATTGGAAGTTTGAAAGCATTCAGAACTACTTTCATCTTTTCTTCCCTACTTTTTGGATCATACATGGTTCATGTGGCTTTGTTGATGTGGGCCAATGTAGGAATATTTCATGTAAAAGGCATTAAAGAATATAGTTCCTTCACATTGATAAACTAGGCTACGAAAATTTTATGTTCTACATCAAACATTCTTACAAGGTTCTACAATTTTTGGTAGTCATTTATCCTCCTGGCTGGGTTCTTAGCAATATATTGTTGATTAGTTAATTTACTCCTAATAACATTAAGCTCTGTATTGACCATTTCCAATTTTAGTTTTTTTTCTCTTTATGGAGCTTGAATTTTACCTTGTAGAGGAGGTAGGAACTGGTCACCTACTTTTCTAGTTTAGACCTTGGCCTCCCTATTATCAATATTATCAAGTTTTCATAATGAAGATTGGTGAGCTACATGTACTCCATCATCTCTTTAATTTGCCACTCCTATACGTATATTTCAGCCTTGTTGAACACATTTAGTTCATCAAAGATGGGCTACCATACGTCACCTCTTTGTTGGAGTTTTCAGAGAGCCTCATTCATTTTTTCCTTTACTAATTTGATCTCTTTTTCATTAACCTCTTTGAGTAGCCCAACATGGTCCCTATAGTGATTTTTCACACATTCAAATTTTAGGGCTTCATTCTTCTAGGTGAGGACCTTAATGGAAATTTTTTGGTGAAGTGCATAGACTTCCTATATTGAGAGATTTTAATTTTCTACTCTCAACCTCAAATCCAAGTTTATCTTGGCAAGTTGCTCTTACTACTAGCATATTAATTCAACCAGTTGATCCATTTTTATTCAACATTATGCAGGTGGTGATTGTCCTTTGTGAGGATCTAGTTCTCCTTCTAAACTTGTGATAGGTCCTTATTAATGTTGAAAGCCATGATTTTTGACAAGGATGCATCAAAGACCATGGCCTCCTTTGCATTCTCAGCCTTCTAAAGTCTTTGATAAAGCTAGTTAAAAGCTTTATCTCTAGTAAGCTTGAACTTGAGAATCATAGGATTGGAGAGACAAGCATGCAACTCGGCAACTTTGGTGGCCAATCACTAATTGGTTGTAGTGTCCTCCTCTAGTTACGCATTAGCAATTAGTGGTTTGCCCCTTGTCTCAAGCAATTGCAACTAGTTTGTAGTGATTTTATCTAGGAGATTAAAGATCTTTGAAAGCAATTGCCTAGTTCCAACCAATCTTTCCAATACTTCCTCATGTTAGTTAGTGCTCCTTTGAATACTCCCTAGTCTTGTGAATGTGTGAATGTCTACCATTACAGCAATGTCAAATAATGATGTCATATAAGCATTTATGACTTTAGCAACACTATTGGCCACCACTTCTACCACTATCTCTTGGCCTATGTGATGTATGACTAGGATAGTTGCCCCCTAGCCTTCCTCCAATATCACTGAGAAGGCCATGAAATTTCCTAAGATTTTAGGAAATGTTTGTTTATAGATGGATACTATGACCTCTTGGACACTTGGATTAGGTCTTATTAGTAATTGGTTCTTATGTGCTAAGAATAGTGGCGTAGTCTCACTATCCATCTAGCTAATGGTTTTTGCAACCTCATTTAAGTCGCTCATGGCTAGATGGTAGACATATGGTTTTCCATCACTAGCAAAGCTCTATTGTTGATGTAGCTACTACTTCCAAAGTTTGCTTAATCATTCAACAACTACATGTGCCTTCAATATAGTTTCTAGGGCTATAGGTGGTGGTGGTGGTTGCTCCTCTTCTTGTAGCTTGGCTACTACCTTATCTTTTAGTATTTCCTACCATGATTTAGCAAGAGCATGATAGACCATATCATTGATGTAGTGGACTATTCCTCTCCTTTTGTAGATTTTGCAGGTGAGGCATGAAAATTGGAGGATCTTTCATCCCTTTTCATTTTCCTTAAGAAATTTTTCTATTTCTATTAAAATTACCTAGGGAAGGTTGATTGGAAACTTCTTGCTCAGAGTAGCACATGCTTGAGCAGAGAAAGTAGTGACTTTGTTGGGCCTCATCATTGTATTTAGGTGATAGGCTACAATTTTAAAGTATGCTCTCTCTACCTTGATAAAATTATTTTCCTCCTTACAATCCATTTCATAGCACGACTAGATCAATTCTTTCTTTGCTTATAGGTTTTCCTATGTAGAGATATTAGCTAATTTGGCCCCTGTGTCTAGTAATCCAAGGGCCTCTACAATGGCCTCAACCAATTAGGAGATGGTAATGTCTTTGATTCTAACCATTGCATCTTGTTGTCAATTGCTCTAGAATATGTATGTCTCTCATGTACCATTCTCCATTGTTGGAGAGAATAGGCCACATGGGAGACCCTTGAAGTTGTGTATGAATCATTTCTAGTGCTAGCTCCAAGAAGGATCCAAAGTTCAACTCCTAAAAAATTAAACTCTAAACCTCCTTGGTCCTTATCTTCTCTAGGAAAGCCTTGGTGAGAGTAACTTCTAAGCTAGGCCTTGGCCTAGGGATCTCGTCTTTCCTAAATTGGTCTATTTTAGCAATGGGAATATGGCAAACAGATTTCACTTTGGGCTCCTCCAAAGGGATCTAGTGGCATGGGTTGCTTTTGATGCTTATTCTTAGGGCTATTATGGCTACTACTACCAGCTCCTTCCTCCTCATGGTGGGTTTGCCTTGGGTTGTGAAGGCCTTCCCACCTACGATCCTTGTTTTGGTACCATCTATGATCATAAACATAACCCATGATTAGCTTTTACTTGATAACCCTTATTTATTTTGATATCTTTCTTGTTAGATTAGGTTGTGTTATATCTTAGGTGTTAAGATTTAGTTATTTTAATGCTTCATTTGTGATCTTGGCAAGTTATATTATTTTATTTGTTAGTCATTGGAGTTTGTTCGATAGTCTTAACCCTTTATGGTATTTGATTTTAGTATCATTTTAATATTTTGGCCATGGAAAGCTACAAAAATTTCAAAAACGTTTCTATGAAAAATCAAAGATTTTTGTCCCCCATGATGTAAAGCTTACCTTTAGTAGTATGAGGATTAAAAAATGGATGCAAACAGGTTAATAGTGTGGAGTTATAGCACTTGGAAGGCTTTTGGGTTCTAAAATATTGTAGAAAATCCTCTTGCTACTTTGAAAACTAATGTAAAAATGGCTAGGTATCACATGTATTTATACTATTTTTGTGATGCATTAATGGACATGTGTTGATGGGGTTGCATTGACTCATCTATTGAACCCCAAAAATTGGTTTAGTTTTTAATAAGTATTTTGTCAAATACATGCATTTCAATTGATTTTATATTATTTATTAGTGTTTAATTAATGTTTATTAGATTTTAGTTTAGCGAAGAGTATTAGTTTATTATTATTAGGTTGTTAGTTTATTTTAATTAATATGATATATTATTATATATTAATTTACATTATATATAATCCTAGATGTAAATTATATAAAGACATTATATATTAATGTTATAT
>MNCI01002384.1:323267-336997 GCA_015680685.1 Gnetum montanum
AAACATTATAGTTAATTATAGTATACATGAACATTATAAAACTATCACAGTTTACATTATATGTATATAAATATATAAATATTATATATTATTAAGGCACTATTGGTATCCTTTGGCTCACCATAGTGCAACATGAAATATTAAATGACATTTGGCATTTGCACATTAAATTAAAAGCAGGAAGCCATCCATTATCCATCACATTGCAATAGTTTATCATCTTCAAACCACTACCATTTCCTATAGAACAAAACTTATTAATGATTATGGTAGCCAAGTTTTCACCTTTGTTTCCTTGCCAAACCATAAAGTAGTAAAAATCTATTTACCATGATTGGAATATGGCTATCATATTCACCTTTACCTCACAATTTTGTCTCAATTTTACTTTATATACTATCACCATCTTATGTAGAAATCACAGTGATGTGAAAATCATGAGACGAGTTATGGAGACTAGAAGAACAAGCCTTCAATAAACTATTGCTACTATTGTAGCCAATGTTCCACAGAACATCTAACTTGGAGGCCGAGTCAAATAAATAGAAGATTTTATGATTCGTCATGCTTGCACTTTGTTGGTATTGGAAATGGGTAGTTGCTCTAGAGAATGGATGCTATAGCTATTGTAATTTTAGTTTGCGTTCTAGTTTCCACTTGAAGGGAATCCACGTTGCTGAGTTACTATTTTTGTGTGGTGCCATAGACTTTGGATCTATTATTATATGTTTATCCTACTTTGGTTACATGGGCTTGTTTAACATTGCAAGAACATGTTTGGTTTAGGAATCTACCATCATCTAAGAGTGTGCAAGGAATTTACACCAAAGGCAGTGACAAGTTTTTGCTGTGAGAGGTTCTCCTGGGCCAATCTCTAATAGTGCAAGAAAGCCGTGAAGAGTGGACAAGGTAGCTTGTTTTCCTTGTTCCTATTCAAATATGTTAAGGTAATAATAATAGGATACAACATCTAGTAAACATTTGTCAATTTTCTTTAGATGTAGGTTATGGTGACAACACATTGCTTAAAACTTTATTGAGGTTTGGAATGTATGACACCATTTTGGGATAATGGGATGGATACGTAAAGGTCATGTCATCCATGGAAAGCAAGAGCAAGAAATTGAACATAGGAGCTTTACCATTAGAAATCATGTTATGACATCTATGTTCATGGACAACAAAAGATAGAGGACAAGGGCCACCTTCCATATGAATTCCATTGCATCAATCATCCACATCATATGCCTCTTCTGCCGCTTTCATTAGAATCAATATTAATTTAAAACATTAGAAAGCCAAAGTTAGTAGTGGTATCGATTATAACATATTGAAATCAAGTTTTGCAATACCCATATATTATTAAAATGATTATTTTTATAACATCATTAGATTATAAATACTCCTTAGGACTTTGTATCTTTTGTGCAACCCGAGGTGTGAAACACCAGGATCACCAAGTGCATCTTTTGTGCATTCGTTGAGCATCATTTGTGCAACCCAGTGGGAATCCAACGAGCACAAAACATGCACTAGAATTGATACCCAAGCAAATCCACATCAAGTTGAAGTTCAATTCCCCTTGAAGAATTATTATGTAAGGTATCGTTAAGCTTTGTGGCAACCAAATACCATTAGAGTCCATTGTCAAGTTGTCAAGGTGACTACAATATAGAAACAGCAAGGCAAAATCATAAGATTAGGTGAAATCTCCCTTGTAATTCTCATAATCTATACTTTTATTCATGACTTAAATTTGATTTAATTATAAATTTTTATTATTGAACTTGTGATTAGAAGTTAAGGTAAAAATTTATGATTTTACTTATGAGTGACAATCATAAGTATGGAATTTGTTTGGATTCAATTCTAACCATTTATTATCTTGATGATTTTTTTTGACTTTCTAATCATTCTTCCATAGGATACTACTTGCAGGTTAGTCATATATCAAGTAACAATCTCAACAATAAAATAAAGATAAATAAATTTTTAAGGTATCTAGCACCAAACTTTGCCTGGCTTATTAATTTGACACCATTGTCGGGGAGGCCAACAAGATTAATTATCATCAAGGGTTTAGTCTATTTTATTTTATTCTATTTTTTAAATTTAATTAAATTAAAAAAAAATTCCATTCCATTTCATTTCATTTTATTTTGTTTTAAATGGTCTCCCTTAATTATTTTTTTTGTAAAAAAAATTAAAGGAAATTATAAATTTTGATTACATATTATATATAATTAAGGGAAAACCAATAATCTAAAAATTTTACCTTAAAAATGTAAAGGATAATAGAAAATAATATTATTAGTTGGGGCTCTAAATAATTTGGCAGCATCATGTCTGGAATGCAAAGGAGAAGGACAACTCCTCCTACCTTGAAATATGTAGGTTTAAACCAAAAATCCAATTACGAGTGAGCCTTAAATTAATAAGTGTCCTACACATAATAAATTTCATTGTTTTAAATAATATTCTTTAAGTAAAAAGTTCATAAGTTAAGGTGGCTACATAGCTCATTTTGATTATTAGTGTTTGGTTTCTATTCAATAGTTGCTTAGATGAGTCACTAAGGTGGAAAGGTTGTGTTATATTGGACCTAGTTTCTCTAGTGGTAAAGGCATCTACCAATATCAAATAAAGTGCCATATGAGAAACCCTTAAAAATGAATTTACCTTCCACAAGAACCTCATCATTGAAGTTAGCCAAATATTGAATTTTTTATAGAAAAGAAACAAAAAAAAAGAAAAAAATAGGATAAAAATAAACAAGGAAAAAATAATAGAAAAAGAAAGCAAGAAAAGAATAATAAAATATAAAGAAAATGATGGTCCCACAAGAACCTTCAAGCTCACAATTTCAAGCATCCTACAAGAACCCCCTCCTGTAAGCAGAGTGTTTATGGGTCAAGCAACAATTACCAATCAAATAAGGATGTCACTACCTTAGAACTAGGATATAACACTGGCTATGACATCCCATTCCTGGATGTCATGGAAAACATCAAATATATGATATATTAGACATTATGTGTACAAAGAAAATATACCAATGCAAAATATAAGTGATATTTAGCATTATGTATAAAAGAAATAATAGGAAAAATGTAGAAAAAGAAAATAAAAGAATGCTTTATTGATATGGAAAAGTGTATTTAGATCGTGCTCCAAGAGTGTTCCTTGGGGTTTTCTTCATTTGGCATCTATCCCTTAGAGGCAATCCAGCACTACAAATATGGTTAGGCCTATAACTCAACTAGAAGGGATGGCTAGTCCACTTCCTATCTGACTTCACCTAGCTTCTGTTACTTGCCTCTCCAGGCTCCACAACTCCAAGCTGGCATGAGCTCTAACCCTGGGTATAAATGCCTTAGGTAAAACCTCCAAAGGTTATCTCAAGAGACATGTCCATTATTACAACATACCCTTTTGGGTCTTAATTACAAATACCCTTTTAGGTCTTGTTAAGATGACAATAATACTTTTTATGAAGAGACACCATCTTCATTAGGCAATTGCAACATTTGGAAATGGGGATGTGACAATCTACCCCCCTTAGGTTTCATTTGTCCTCAAACGAATCCATGTTCTCTATCTTCTTCTAGCTCTAATGCTTTCTTTCATGATCTTATGCTTCAATAATTTGACTTCTCCTCTAAACTTGAAGTTGTTTCTTGCTTATTTTGCAAATAAGATATATGTAAGAAGGATTATAAATATTAATTTCTTGATACTTACTTCATTTTCCAAGATAATGATAAGAAGTGAATTAAAGATCTACCAATTACCAATCACTAGTTCTAACTAGGGTCAAACAATGTGCAAGTCATATCTGGTTATCCAAGTGAAGGCAAGGCAAATTATTTATTTCCAACTTACATTTCCTTAGATATTTTAATAATATAATTGAAATATAAATTGAAAAATGAATATAATAATAAGATCATCAAATAAAAGTAAGAGTGAGATACTTGTTGATCTTGATTGAAACACCACTAATTTTAGGCTCTTGCAGTTCAATGGTAGATTTGTCTAAGTGTCAAAACTTGGGAAAACATTTCCTAAGTCTGGTGTCACACTATGTAGCATAGATAGCGTAGCACATTGGAAGTCCTATGTTTGCAAAATTTTTCTAAGACTACCTACTATGCTCCCTAGCACAACCAGCATAGCACATGCTTCCAAGACCAATTTACACAAACGTCAAGCCAGAAGTAGTCAAGGATCACTTGGAATGGACCAAATAGTTTGGCAAATTTTCTATCTCCTAGGCTGTCAAGCTTACTATGCTCTTTAGCTTGCGCAACTTGACACATGTCCCGGTTGTTAATCCACCAAAGTACCAAGCTAAGAGTTATCAAAAATGCTCAGGATGGACAAAATAGTTTAGTAAATTTTCTACCTTTTGGGCCTATCACACTCTACTACAATTTTGAAGGCCCAAATTTTTCAAAGTATTGGACAAGAACTTTGTTAAGCTATCTAGACATGGAAGATGCATTTGACAATTTTTTGACTTTCGAGGTTGCCTGTCTTGCTTCACCCCTAGAATGTGGTTAGTGTGCCATGAAGAAACATTGCAAATTTTGGAAAAATTCATCCAAATGTGGGTGCTATGCTCTACTATGCTGCACAATGTAGACAATGTGACAAGCCAAAATCTACAAAAATTTTCTAAGTGTTCATGCTATGCTCCATCATGTTGTGTAGCGTAGCTAGCGTGACACTTGGGAAATGGCTCTAGAAGCTCCTAGAACTCAGCATCGATCTTTATTTTATCTCTAATGTCCTTCTAGTGGCCAATATTAGTAGTTTTTTTATTTTTTGCACCCTATATTGATCCCCAAAATTGTCCCTATGCTTGACCCTACTTTGAAGAGGGGGAAGACGTAGTCCTGAAGCATAGACTCCAAGTTGCATCTGTTTTGGCATTGTTTGTAGGTACATGGTAGTCCCTTAGACTTTGGCACATGTAGTGTGGGTGGTGTGGTCATAGTTTGGAAGGTTCTTAGTTCCCATTTCTATCCTGAAGAGTGTTACACTTTGAGCATAACACTCAAAGCTTGACATTTTGAGCGTAACATGTCAACATGACTGGTTCACTCCTATGCTACGTGGGACCCAGGACATGTGGCATCTAGTCCACATCTCATGTCAACCCTAGCCCTATAAATACCTTAATAATCAACATTTTAAGGGTTGGTTGATGATAGGAAAAATCACTTCAAGCATCAAGCATAAGAGTATTCTTAGTGTCTTCATCACTCCCACACTTGAGAACCTAAGCTTGACACCTGGTCAACTACCATGACCCAGTCTTTCTAGCACCTACACAGTGTGACAACTACAAACTCGATAGGTCTAGCCTCTTTTGTAGATTCTAGCACCATGTCCACAACATCCTAGGGACTATGACCACACTACCACACTACCCTACTGTGTCTATCTAAACTGTGTACCAATTTCACACCCTAATTAATTAAGAGTCACATTCCCCACTCTTGGGGTGGTGCATTTCTTCAATTAAACTCTCATTTCATTTTTCTTCAACATTTTTTTAAAATTTTAGCATAATTTCCTACGTTTTCTATTGCTAACACATATTTTTATTTATTTATTATACTATTTTCACACTTTTGCAAATGGCTATGGTTACACCATGTAATTCCTTGTCTGATCAACCAAAACATTGAGGGCACCTAGTTTCTATTTTCTCCAGCACAACCCTCCCATGGACTCAGGGTTAGGCTGTATGCCTAATGACCTCTCGGTGTTCTAGCCACTAACATTTTTAAATGCCATAATTTTTGGCACTAGAAGGAGGGCCTCCCTATTCCTTCTATGTGCCACAGGTAGTCCCACATTCTTTCTGTATCCCTATTACTAGCAGCAAGCTAGTGTAGACATAACATCCTTGTGGACCTACCATAGCAGTAGCTAGATCATAGGCTAGCGTAGGAGTTATCTACATTTTGGTTGGTGTAGATTGGTCCTAGTTGATGGTTCCCTTGGAACCCCATAGGGTGGAAAGCCCAAACTATCTACTGCATCAAGCTCTAAGTGTTCTATAGAGTGTGATACCTTGTGAGTGTAACAGTCCCTTAGAGCATGATAAGTGTAATAGCAAAGATAACCATTTTTTTAGTATTTCTAGACTTAGCCAGTTTTGGCACATTTTCTTTCCAGTTTTTACACTTAACCATTTTATCTTGGATCTTAAGAGAAAATGAACCCAATTAACACCTCAGTTGCCACCTTGAGCTTGGAGGTAGCTCATCCCATGCAACATGTAATAGACATTGAGCAATCCCTTAGCCCGATATGGCCACAATGGCAGTCTCTTAGACTGTGGCACCAGTATCCCAAACACATGGTACTTGATGATGAATGATACAACTTTTTATGCACAAAGGTTCAAGCACACCTGCCATTGGACTGCCGGGAAATAGAAGAAAAGCATAGTTTCAAAATTATTCACCGAAATGGAAGGGAGTTCATTCCTACCCCTAGCATGGTTATACTGCTTACTGAATCTTTTAAATGGATTTTGGATCAACATATCTGGATGAGTGGACTAAAAGATCAAGACTTAGTGTCCAACTATGATGAACCCCCATAAGATGGGCAGGAGGAATTCAAGTCCCATTCCAACATTGGCATCCCACCTTATGTCCCAGCCTCACAATCTACCTTTGTATTCCTGCCATACTATTCACAATCTTTTGCCTCATTTCAAATAGTCGTAATGCTACCACAACCTAAAACTGTGCTTCTAATAGCTAGCCACTTGGTCCTATCTATACAACAGAGCGTAGGGCCTTCTGCCCTTGCTCCTTTTGTCATTTCCTCATAGTCTATTTAGCCTTTGCAACTAGTGTTTGTGACACCAACACTACCATACGTGCACACCATGCCCATATCATAGCCACAAACAAGTCATATTCCTATCATTCCAACCATATCAGTCCTCCCACCAACAACAGCTCCAACCTCAACTCCATGGTGGGTAGCGACCTCTTTTCCTACTATTCAATTGTCCCAAATGTTGTAGTACATGCAACTGCAAATGTACCAAGCATCACATGTGGCACAATCGACTATAGGGCTATGGGCTACTATGATGGCACCACCAACAGTAGCCTTTCTGATGACCCCACTAACCATAACTAACCATACAACCAATGTAACCCTCTAAAACATCCCCTAGTTTAGACCAAGTGTTCCAACTTATCCAAACCTTCACTGAGGAGGTTAGGCAGCTCAAAGTAGCCAACTCAAAGATAGTCCATGTAATGATCTTCTATTAGGATGATCCTATTAGCCTCGTTGTTCCTCCACTCACACTGCCTCTTAGGGTTCAACTTCCCCAATTCATGAAATGCAATGGTGAGGATGATCCAAATGCCCACTTAAACACTTTCTGTTCCAAGTCCTTATTACTACAAGTGTGGCCACATGTGGTTATCTGTGTCTTTGCCATGTCTTTGACTAGCAAAGCTTTAGATTGGTATCGCATGCTTCCTCAAGCTTCCATTTCAACTCTGGAAGAGTTGTTAAGCTAGTTTGTAACTTGCTTCAAGTACAACTTGAAGCCATAGGCCATGCTAGATTAGCTCATGAACGCTAAGTAAGAAGCATTAGAGCCAATGCAAAAATTCATACAATGATGGAGCACCTCTCTAAATAAGGTTCATGAGCCCATTGCTAAAACCCACTTGCTAGCCATTTTTAAAGGTGTAGTAAATGATTTCATTAAATCAAAGCTATATGATTTAGGTCCACACTTCCTTAGCCAATATTTTTCTCAAACAAAGAGCATACAAGATGCAACAAAGGCTAGCAAGGACCTAGCTTACATAGCCTACAAGAATTCACATGCAAAGAGAGACAAGGAAAAGAGGAAAGCCACGACAACCACTATGGTGGTTGTGGCTGATGAAGCCAAGCCCAACAACAACAAGTAGATAGCTAAAGCACATAAGGCCCTGGCCAACACCAATAAAACATCAAGCTCTAGCAACACAGGAACCAACCAACATGCATCATCAATGGTCATGGGGCAAGCTCTACCAGAGCCAAACTTTGAACATAAGGATCACTCAAAATATACCTAATTGCCAATTAAGCCATCAAAACTTTTGGATCAACTACTTAGTGTTGAGCACATTCAACAGAAGCAAATGTTAGAGGATGCTCACAAATTCCATGAGAGGTATTGCAAGATCCTCCAAGACCCCTTTGCAACTATGCCCAATGAACCTCTAGTACCTAAAAATTTTAGGTTGGAATACTTCTACAACTACCATCAATTGCATAGCCATGACATGGATTATTGCCTAGCATTAAAGCATGATATCAAACAATGATCAATCAAGGAAAACTAGTCCTTGATGAAAGTAATCCTATTTAGCTAGAAAACTAGTCCATAAACATCTATAAGGATCCATTAAACACTAGCAGTATAGGATATATCATTAATGCTATCAACATCGATGATGATGTAGAGCCAATACATGAACCATTTTTGGTCTGTATGCCCTCTGATGGTGTTGAAGCCTCAGTGTCAACTAGGACATAAGTCCCCTTCATCATCAAGGCACCACCTCAGGTGCTTGTGACACCTTTCATGGTTAGGGCCTCATAGCATGTTGTGGCAATGATGCAAGCACCTTTTTTCATAAGGGTGCCAAAACGTATGAACCCTCCATCTACCCAAGGTCTAGTGGTTGGGACTACATTACAATCTATCCACCCAAGAAAATGTGAGGAGCACTTGGCCAACAAGATGGCTAAGAAACACACTGATCTAGGTCCCCCTAAGCCTACCCCTCTCTTAGAAGTTCCCATGGCCCTATTGCCTAAAGCTACCAGCATAAACATGCACACACAACAAGTAACCACTGAGGTCCAAAAGCCCACTGCTCAACCAAAATCCAAGTTTCCTCCTCCTTGAGAAATCCATCTCTTAGGGTGTTTGGAGGAAATAAAGACCACCAAACAACCAAATGATGGACAAGATTTTCTAGATGCACTCACATAGGTCAAGTAGGCTCTAAAACAAAAGAATACAACTCTGAGCCTATACCACTTAATTATGACTTCTTCCACACATCGTGAGGCTTTCGTTTGCATGTTGGCATCCATTCCTATTAAGGAAGACATTCCAGTAGAGGAAAAGGCTATCCATGTCGTAATGCTCATGCCTACGACCGAATAATTGAGGCCAACATTTTTGACTTTTCATGATGAAGCTGTCAAAGCTAACCTTGAGAAGGGTCAAGTAACTACTACACCCATGTTCATAACAATTTGTGTGCGTTAGTATAATATTTGCAAAGTGCACATCAATGATGGGATGACAACCAACGTTATCCTGTTCCCTATTGTCAATAAACTTGTCTTGGTGAATCAAATTAGGCCAACAACAATGGCCTATTTAAAGTATTTCAATGGAGCACACGTGGTTATCAAGGGAATGGTCATGATTGATTTCATGGTAGGGGAGCAATTTTCCACTAATGCACAGTTCATCGTGGTTGAGGAGATGCTCGGATTCAACTTAATTCTAGGGAGGTCTTGGTTAGCCCAACTAAGAGTTGTCTCTTCACTGACTCACCAAGAAATCCATTTACCTTATGAGGGTGGAGAAGTGATGATCTTTGATGAAAACATAGCCCATTGGGCCATCAACAATGTAGACACTGAGCAAAGGTTAGAGGTAGGAATCTTTGAAGACATACCACCTCTTTGTAATGAAAATCAATGTTGTTTGATGGATGAACCAAGAAAAATGAATGATATTCATGAGGAAAATCTATGGGTAGAAATGCCTTTTTCGATGGTAGATGATGGCCTAGGAGAGTATTGTCTCATGTCTTTCAGGCCTTACGCATCACCTAACCCACATCAAGTTAGGAAATATCTACACAATTAAGGCATGTCCCTAACTTGCTTGTTCCCTTGACTTGTCTTTAGCTCTTTTGTCTATATAGTTGCAATATGTTTTATGTTTGTTTCTTGCATTAGTTATGCTTGCATTTCATAAAAAAAAGTAACATAAAAAAACAAAAAACAAAAAAAAAGGAGTATAACATGGCCCAAAATGACCTTAAACTATTACACAGCCCACCATGATCTTAAACTAGCAACCAACTCTCTTTCATAGGTAGCAATAGCCTAAAATGGCCTTAAACTAGCGATGGCCTGAAGTGGCCTTAAACTATCGCATGGCCCACTAAGGCCTAAAACTAGCAACCAACTTTCTTTCACAAGAAGTGCGGCCTGAAATGGCATTAAACTAGCAATAGCCCAAAATGGCCTTAAACTAGTGCATGGGGCCCACAAGGGGCCCAATTACATCTTAAAAAAAAAAAAGAGGATCTAAAGTGAGATAAAGTAAAATATAAGTTAAAATGACACTGCCAAAGATCAATACATAAACAAAATAAGTATCATGCTTTCATTAAATTGTAAACAAAAGAAATAGTCTAGAGTTACATCCACATAAAAAGATACAAAATTGTCCAGCAAAAGGGCTACATATTTTAATGAGTATTAATAGGAAGATAAGGTTCTTCCCCTCCATCTTTATCTACTTCTCCACTAGGTCCTATTTCTTCACCTCGATCCTATGCAAAATAGAGAAAAAATGATAAACTAGTCAATAAAAAGCATAATATGGGAAATTATTATGAAATAGATAACAATAAAGTAAATGTAATCAACCTAAGATGGGCCCATGTCTATGTCTGGGGGCATCCTGCTAAGGCCAGTCTCTAAGCATTAGAGGATCTCCTCCTTTGTCATATTTTCCCAATCCTCCTCCCCTAAGTCAATGCCTACAAGGATCTTCCCTTTTTCCATGGCCATCCATATGGGCGGCTCTGGAGAAAATGTAGTATATGTAACCTCTCTAGAAGGCATAGAAATATCCCTCTCTAAGGACTCACTAACCACCAAGTGTTTAGAAAACCTATTATAAGCCTTTTTCACACCAATGGCTTGGCATTTCATAGACTCATCTTTGTATTTCTTGCAATAGGCTATGCATTCCATTTTGTACTGATACTTGTGGTTCTTTTGTGTTTGTCCCTAGCCATATACCTTGGAACTTTAGTCCTTCTAGTCTTGGTTCTTTTGAGCCAATAGGTCCATCTACAAGAATTTCTTAATAACCTCACGTGTAGCCTCATTTTTACCCCTAATGGCTAACCAATATCTGGTGTAGTCAATCACAACTGTACACCAAATACCTTCTAGTTTATCATGGGCCATCAAAAAGTTGTACCATGACTACAAGTCTTCTAGTTGAGTTTCCTAGCTTTCCTTTTGTTCTTCAAGTCTTTGCACTCATTTCTAGAGGTCTTCATCCACATGCCTACACTCCCATAGTGATCGTATCAAGTGTAGTGCACATTTTCTTACCTCGTCATATATATGACAAGGCACCTATTCTACCTCAAGAGGAAACTCAGGTACAACATCGACTTGGACTACCCTTCATGAGTTCCATTTGAGTCGTGAGGCTATTACACCAAAGAGGGGAAACATTAGTTGTAAGGCAAAGGCAAAAGAAAAAGCAACATAACAACAACAAAATAACAATCCGAACAAACCTATCTCAGGATCTATTTGTTTCAAGTGATCAATCATGTCATTCACTATGCCTTTCATGAAGGAAAACTTGTTTGGGGTTTCTACCCATAGTTGTGAGAAAAAAGTGGATGAAGATTCAAGACGCTTAGTAGAAGAATCACCCGCTATCAGATAAAAAGGTTAACATTCTCAAAAAGAACATAAAAAGAGAAAAGAAAAGAGAAAAGGATGAGCGAGAAGAGGGAGAGGAAGAGTATAATGAAAAATACTAATGCAAAGCTCCTATCCAAAAATCCCTTAGGGATGAGAGTAGGTGGATCGCCCATCTGCATGCCTTTAAACAAATGATCAAACTTATTGTCCTAAAATTGTAGCCCCTCCTCTTTGAGGTACCTTAAGATTTTAATGGCATCTTCATTTGTTATGTGTCTCTCAGGATGAGGAACATCTTCTGCTAAGGGCTCCTCTTCTCCGGCAATAGCCTCCTTCTTACCTATGTTGTATAAACTTGAGTTAGAACATTTCTCTAGAAATACATATGTACACACACACGCACACACACACACACAAACATACACATACACACACATATATATATATAGTGAATATATTAAATAATGTACACTTACCAGAAAATTCTGACCATGCATTGTTGACTCTTAGATGTAGCTTCTTACCCCTTTTTTTAATTTTGCACATGTTGGCAGATTTGGCCATTCCATGGAACAGTTAAAATATTTTATTCAAAATTGGAGGAATCTATGGTTGTAAGTAAATTACAGCTTTAGTGTTGAAGGTTGATGGGTGTTTTTTTTAAAGATTGATTCACTGGTAAAAAAATTTTGATGTTGGAGCCTTTTGGATACAAGATGAAAGTGGCGGATTATTCCCTTGTCAAAGATCAGAGGATAGTAAATCAGTAAGGAAGGGAGTATATTATTTATGTGGAAGGCACAAAGTTGCAGGTCCCAGTTGTTAAATTCGGTCATATCCTTAAGACAACATTTGAAATTTCATGTAAAATAGGAATTAAACAAAAATCAGCAATGCCTTGAATGTTTTGAAAAATTATGCAACATCAGTCAAGGGGAAAGAAGACTGTGGTGTTACTGGAAAATACATGGCCACCGTAAAATCACGGCCAAGCCAACAAACATTACCAAAGCCATCGCTCTACACCGCTGCAGCCGTTGACGTTGTTGATTTGCTAGTTCAAAACAAGAACAAAACATTGGAGGCGATCTCAAGGTGCACAGAAACCCCATACAAACTGCCGCGCGACATTCAGCCTAGCACATGAAACATCTAACGCAAGATATGTTGTTACAATTTCGGTGGTGTGGCTGCAATGATTCTAAAGGTTTCTGCAGGCGGTTTCGGCAGATGCAGATCCATAAAACGTTAGACCTTGGTTCTACAATCAATGGCAATGGCGGTAAAGATTCAAGGGAAAATTTTCAAACAAAAACGCAGGAAGCCCTAAGTCAATTTGGGGGCAAAATGAAAAATCTCTTGTAACCGAAACCCTTTGTTTAAAATAGTATGTTTAGCACAACGTTATCCAAAAAAACCCCTTTCTTCTCCAACACGCAACGGCAGAATCAGATTACAGTTGCAGAGCCTTCCCCCGCGGTGATCGTCGGTTACGATTTTGTAGGGCCTTATTGTGCGGCGGCAGTTTGAATCTACAGTTTTGGATGATGCTGCATTTTGAATCTTGCTTCAAACATGTGTTGGTTCTTGTAGGTTCTAGGTAGAAATAAGAGAAAGACCGTTGCCCTGGAACTGTGATGAAACCTCCATGTGATTTACAGGGAAGACAAGAAGAATTGTTTCGCCGCTTTTACCAGAAATTATTCAATTACTTCTGCCGCTTAAAATTGAATATAAATTAATCAATAATATATATATGTAGATATATATATATATATCCATAACATGAAGTACTCATTATATGAAGCCTTGATTTAGAGACTTGCCTTCAATTATCCCAAGTCATAACAAATATTATTTTAAAACATATAAATTACTACCCATTATAAATTTGCAATATTAATTATCCCATTTAAATGTTACATTACATTAATGTTAGCATAAAATTCTCCTAATTTTATGCATAACTTCCTAACTCC
>MNCI01002384.1:349259-363568 GCA_015680685.1 Gnetum montanum
GTAGACTAGGCAGTTGAACAAAATAGGAAATTTTCAACAACTCACAGTACTTGGCAAAGTTGGCTGAATCTCTTTCAAGTAAGTCATTTGTAGTTCACACACAACGCAATTGTTACATTTTACACAACCAAACGCCGCAACAGCACACACACATACTCACATTAACTACTGAGTTTATTTGGAGGTATCTGGGCCTTGGTGTTGCCAGGGACCAGCAGGCACCTAAATCCTGTTCGAGGACACTCGTTGGCGGTCACGTCCCAAACGGTCGCCAACAGCACATGGGCACCTCTACAGGGCGAGGCTTCTTAATTTGCAGCTTTGATCTCACTATCTCAATGATGAGCTATCTTGCTCTCACTACATCTTCCGTGTTCATGGAAGAAGCCTCTCTAGCACTATCATGCATATGGTAGGATGGTCCCACTTGGCCCTTGGTGGTTATAGAAAAGGACTCGCCAATAGCCTCTGGGGGGTCTTGTGACTATGTTGTGCAAAGTAGATGGTAGATCCATGGCTTGGATATCTAGGTGTAATCTTGGACCATCCATATCCTATTTTCACTGACCACCAGAAATTCCACAAACTTGTGCAAGCACGCTTTAGAAAAAGAAAAAATGTACATGGGAGTGTGCCTCGAGGTTCTTGAAAATTTTGATTATTTTAGCTCACAAGCCATCAACAAGGTATTTAGCCCAATTATATCATGTCCCTTCCTCCACTACGTCCCTCATAATCCATTCCTACTCTACCATAAGAACCTTTCCTTAGGAAAGCAGCTTAGGGAATGCATGAGCTTGAAATATGGGATAGAGGTGTTGGACCACCAACAATTTAACCATCTTCTTGGGAATTCCCTTGCAACCTTCCTTAGTGCTTAGCCACTCTTTAATGTTCCCTATGTGGTTTAGATCCTTGTTCATATTTTCACCCATAGGTAAACCTTCAAAGGGGACACCAAAGAGATTTGAAAAGAGGTCATCTATTATCCCGAAGACCACCCACACGTTGTGAACTTGCGTGCAAAAATGGTTGGCACTCTCCATGAAAGAGTCAACAAGGGCAATCATATCTACTATTGGGATGCTTGGATTCATGGAAAAAAATAGGTTCATGAGCCCAGCTTATTAAACATTTTGGGTAATCCTTACTGGGGCCTCGTGGCATAACCAACGCTACAAACTGTCAACTTTGCCATACTTGAAAAAAATATTAGCCTTAGTGCATCCTGAGACAATCATTGTGAGACAATCATTGTGACCTCCTTGGACTTGGCTGCAGTTGTAGTAAATAAAGATAAAATTAGTAATGTGATGGAAATGTAAAAATCAAAGATACATGAAAATAAACAAGTAATACAACTTACCTGGCACAAATGGTGTGGGAAATCATGGCACATAGACTGAAACATCTTTCACAGTGGGTATCTGGGATGCCCACTCAACATGCAAGCACCCGAGATCCCAACACTTCACATAGGATTTGGAGTACTTAGTAGAGTAATTCACCATGTCCACCTCAATTTTCCCTATGACACTAGCACGCATGTTCTCAGCAAATGAGAACTCTTGTAGGGCTATTTGGACTAGGGCTAATGTTCCTTCTCTGTTGTGAAGGTCATCTTCATCAAAAAAAAATTTTGTGATAGGTAAAAGGGTAGTCAATATTCCAAGTCATAAATAAAAAAAGAAAAAATAAGTAAAATTTTCATCATCACAATAGGTCTCACTCTCCAGCACAGTAAACTATTCTAGGTGGATTCTGGAATGCCATGCCTACACAACAGGCAATGAACACAGTGTTGTATTTATGATAACACTTGAACTATGGCATCTCCCGAATCCAAGACAAGGGTTTGAGATCTTTTGGGCATTGACTCGAGCTCCCTACCCCTTTACCTTTAGCAGGTTCATCTAACATGAATTTTAAAATGCCTCAATTTCCTTCAGGCAATAATGTTTCAACTAGGACACCCACTGCTTTAGCAGACAAGTGTGATCACATCATTACATTGAAATGGAAAAGTAAGAATTCCAAGAATTCCTATGCACCTTCCTAGAACTAGACTGCCTAGTGTCCTACACATGCATGTGGTGTAGGAAAATTGGGCAAAGGATCACTAATACAGCACAAGATCCCTACTACTTCAACCATGACTAGGGTAGGTTTCAATAGGACCTTGTAGTGCCACAATAACAAAAATGTCAATATCAAAAAAGGGGCAATAAGAACAAAAAAAGTAATAGACAAATGATACATGAAATAATAAACAAAAATTTTGAAAATTTTTCTAATTATTGGTTATGCTCCCATAGAGCATAACACCTTTTAAACAAAATTTTTCTAAGTGTTTGTCACATTCCCAAGGAGCATGATGGCTGTGGAACAACTAGCAAAAGGTGAAAAAGTTTTCTAAGTGTTGATCATGCTTCCAGGGAGTGTGACAACTAAGTAGTTCGATAGAAAAAATTGCACAAATATTTCAAGTGTTTGTCACACTCCAAGGAGTGTGATAGCTATAAATGACTAGTAAAAACTTGAAAAATGATTTTTTTAAGTCTTGGTCATGCTCCCAAGGAGCGTGACAATGGAAAAATGTGCAAAAATTTTCCAAGTATTTGTCATGCTCCCAAGGAGTGTGACAACAAGAAAACATGCAAAAGTTTTTAAGTGCAGAACGTGGCAATCCCAAAAATTTTCTAACTTTTTGGTCACACTCTTAGGAACACTCCAGAGCTTGACAACTGGCATGGAATGCTCATGGAACCCTTGTCCCATTCCACCACATGAAACACACAAGAAACCCTTATTACGCAACATGGAATGTAGAGCACAAAAACCCCCCCCCCCCCCCCCCCAACATGCTATACTAAGCGGTATGTTTGAAATCCCTATCCTGTTCCACCATGCGGAACACATAGAAAACCTTGTCCCATCCCATGGAGATTAACACCCAGAAGCCCATGACAAAACCCTCACCTAGCATCGTAGCATAAGACACCATTAAACCCTCATTCAAATAATAAAATATATAATAAACACAATGACCCATAACACGTGCTTCCATCCTAAGCATGACAGCGACAACAATGGTTGTGGTGGCAATCCTTGCCCATGGCAGGCTGCCCTCTAAACCCCAAAACCACAAAACACAAATGTGGGAAGTGAAAAAGAAATAAGAAATTATGAGTGCAGTGTGACGTTCTACCTAGCATATGATGCCTCTTGGTGCTCTTCGATGTGTGCCCTAGGGAGACACCATAGGGTGCATTCACCTTCGTCAATGTTGGCAAGGCCAAGGTGTCTATGGTCGCTCCTACATGCCATTTTTTCACTGTCAAGCTTTTTCTCTTCTATTGTCATGATCTGTGGGTGATACGCTCTACTTTGGCCATGCTACGCTCAAATGACTATTGGCTCTAATAGTGAAAATAACAAGTTTACCATGGGTAAACCCTTATTTATACTCTTCAGGTTCAAATGACACATCACCCTTCTAGGACGTCCTATGTCCCGTGGGTAAGACGAAATGCTCCATGTCCCATGCATAACGCAGAACATCCTGTGTCCCATATATCATAACACCTAGAGTTAGAAAAAAAAATTCTAACTTTTTTTAGCTTTTCACACTTAGAAAATTTTTACATTTTTCTACTTGCCCAATGAACATTTAGCTTGGCCCCATGCTTCAAGCCTTTTAATTCTTACCTAGATTTACACCTTATGCATAGTCTACGGTCTTCTATGATCTTAAACTAGTAATTTTATGATCAATTGAGGCCACAACAAAAAAACACAAAAAATAATAATAAAATATACATAAATAAATCACTTTTGATACTACATAGTTAATTTTTATAGCATTGTCTTCTTTATTTTATGCATTTTTCTTCATTAAAATAGGTGTCTCTTGATATTTTTTTAGTTATCTTGTAGGATCTCTTGAGAAAATGAGCGCATACAAGAGTCTTCATTCAACTTTTGCCTTGACTGGACCATATGAAAAATTCATGAGATGCATAAACACAAAACTTTTGGACTTCAAACCACCTTCTTATGACACCAATGTAGCATCCCTAGAGATTCCACTAGATTGGCTAGAACATCTAGTCCAAGCTCTAGACTTAGAAGCAAGTGACGTGACTAAGGATCCCCTCATATAAGTCCCTGTAACAACATGTAAAGGTGAGGCAAGAACATTGAAGCTTAGTTCTTTACTAAAGCCTCAAATCCAACAGAGCATTTCTAGAGTTCTTAGTGATAATGTCAAGGCATTTGCATGGTCTTACGAAGACATTCCAAGTTTAGACCCATGTATAATACAACGTAACATTATCTTAGATTCGTGCATTAAACTAGTTAAACAAGAGGCTCATAAAATCAATCTTGAGATCGCATTGGCCATCCGTGATGAATTCACTAAACTTTACCAAGCTGGTTTCATCTAGGAAATTGACTATGTAGACTTGGTTTCAAACATTGTAGTTGTCCCCAAGAAAAATGGAGGTATATGAATTTGCATAGAAGTTCAAGACCTAAACAAGGTAACCATTAAAGATGATTTTCCATTGCCTAGTAGTGACCAACTCGTTGATACTATGGTCGGTCATGCCTTGTTGTCCTTCATGGATAGATTCTCAAGGTACAACCAAATTCACATCAACCTAGAGCACCAACTTACCACTACTTTCATGACCCACTAGGGAACATTTTGTTATAAAATGATGTCCTTTGGATTAAAAAATGTAGAAGTAACATATCAATGTGCAATGACATACATCTTTCATGATTATTTGCTAGAATTGCTCAATGACCACTTTGATGACATAACAGTTAAGTCCAAAATGAATCATGACCATGCAAATGACTTGGACCATGTCCTTAAATGTTTTCGTAGACATGACCTTTTGCTTAATCCCAAAAAGTGTGTATTTGATGTTAAAACCAGTGACATGTTAGGCTTTGTGGTATCAAAAATAGGAATACGTGTAGACCCTGACAAGGTCAAGACTATTACCAACTTGGCACCACCAACAAGCCTTAAGGAGCTACACGGATTACAAGGTAGAATACAAATCATACGTAGGTTTATCACAAGGTTCACTAATAAGTTACAACTAATGCAAAATCTACTCAAAAAAGGGATCAACTTTGAGTGGACAGCTTAATGCCAAGAGGCATTTGAAAACCTAAAGAAGGAGCTAGTTTAATTTCCAATAGTTTATCCTCCACAAAGAGATAAAAATTTCTACATCTACCTTACAACCTCAGATACATCCATTGCTTCCCTGCTTTTTCAAAAGTGAGACGATGGTTCTGAGGTTCCTTTTTACTACCTAAGCCATGCGCTAGTAGCACACGAGGAAAAATATAATGATGTGGAGAAAAACTATCTCATCTTAGTCTTTGCACTTAAAATGTAGAGACACTAACTTTTCTGCAATCAAGTCAATGTCATCTACAAAAGTAACATACATAGGGCTATTACAACAAACATATATGAAGGTAGTAGAATAGCAAGATGGAAGGCAATAACTGCAAATTTTGACATGCATTACGTGGTGTAGGCATCCATGAAAGGTCAAGCAATAGCTTCCCAACTCATGGCTTCACCCATAGATGATCAAGCAATGATAGATCTAGAATTCCTGGATGAGCATGTCAGTAGTATAAGCCAAGTACCTACAAATTTTGAGGTCGTTTTACACTTTCACAGTGTTTGAACATACAAGGTGGTAGTGCTACTGCTATTATCACATCTCCCTCTAGGGAGATCTGATCCTTCGCATACCACTTTGCATTTCTTTGTACAAACAACATGGCGGAATATGAAGGTCTTCTTAGAGCCATCTTAGCAGCTCAAGAGTTAGGAATTCAAAACATAGTAGTCTAAGGTGATTCACAACTTGTTGTTAACCAAGTCATTGACATTTACACTTGTAAAGCATGACATCTACAACCTTACTATGATTTGGAAAAACACTTACTTAAACAATTTGCAAGCATATATGTCTAACATATTCCCCTCAATGAAAAATCCATAGCTGACACACTAGATACTTTAGCCTTAAGCATATCACCAAACGTGTTCTCTACTTTTTCTACTTCAATAGTGGATTGCATTGAACCTATAATTCACACAAAAACTATCGCATCCATAATCATAGCTCATGCCTAAGAATGGTATGATGGCATCAAGGCATACCTCCAATAGAAAGAGCCCCCACAAAACTTAACATCTTCCCAAAAGGACATAGTGTGAAAACGATCATGGCAGTACATCCTCATAGGTGACAGTACCTTATGTCGTAGATCCTATGATGGAATACTGTTAACTTGTGTTAGTAGTAGTGAAGCACAAAATATCATTGACTAGGTCCATGAGGGACTATGTGGGGGGCATATGGCTCCTAGAGTAATGGCAGCAAAAATTAGACATTTAAGCTATTAATATCCTTACATGAAGCATGATTGCATCTCCAAGGTCAGGACATGTGACGTGTGTCAGCAGCATGGGAACCTAATGCATGTGTCACCTACTAAACTGCATATTATCTAGATCACATGGCTATTTCAACGTTGGGGTTTGGACATCATAGGGCCTATAACACCTAAGTCTTCCACAAGACATAGCTTCATCATTACCACAACTAAGTATTTCACAAAGTGATTTGAAGCTATCCCCCTTAGGAAGACAACATCTTAGCAAGTTTTCAAATTCATTCTTGAAAACATAGTGACTCGATATGGTCTCCCCATAACTATAGTCACAGAAAATGGGCCAAAATTTAGCAATGCAGAAACCATAGCCTTCTGTGAAAACCTCAACATCAAACACTCCTTTTCATCACCATACTACCCTCAGGCGAATGGTCAAGTGGAGGCCACAAACAAGGTCATTGTCAACCTCCCGAAGAGAATGCTTAATGATAATAAGTGATGACGGCACGAACAATTAGTCTATGCACTTTGGGCCTACTACACAACATGTCAAACCACAACAAGTAAAACGCCATATAGTCTTGTGTACGAATCTAAAGTAGTGTTGCCTCATGAATTGCAGGTTTTGTCGCTCCGCATGATCCTCTCGCGCTTCATGGATGAGGTTCAAAACAGCGAGTTGAGAACCTTTGACCTCAATTCTATAGAGGAGGAGCACATCCAAATGCTTGATCACATCGAGTGGTATCAAGAGAAGCAACGGCAAAAGAATCACCGCAATCAGCATCAATGCCCAATCAAGAAAGGGAACTTGGTCCTCAAGGTTGTCTGTGAGCCTGCAGAAAAATTCTTAGCCAACTGGGAAGGGCCTTTCTTGGTCACTAAGGCATATGAAAATGTAGCCTTTAAGCTTGCTAATCTAGATGGCAATGAGTTTGACAATCCTATTAACCACTCGTACCTGAAGCCATACACTTGACATGTAGTATCACATCGACAAAAAAATCAAGGTAAGTAGAATGTCCACAATGACATTGAACTCACATAGAATATCTACTATGATATTAAACTAGCACAAAACATTAGCTATGATGTTAAACTAGCACAGAATGTCTATTGTGATGTTAAACTAGCATAGACCATCCGCTATGATGTTAAACTTGCATAGAATATCCTTGGGCTATGACATTAAATTGGTACCCATAGCATGGTCTGCTATGACCTTAAAATTTCCATCCACCATTTGCTACAATGTTAAACTAGCACAATAGTCTTTTGAGACCTTAAACTAGCACATCACGATTTACCCAAACCTTAAACTAGGATCATGGTCTACTGGGACCTTAAACTAGCATAGCCAATGGTATACTAAGACCTAAAACTGGGTTTTTGATTTACCACCTATAGACCAACATACATGATTCTACAAATAAGCGAGTGAGAATACTTCCTATCTTCTATTTCCTACCCACACCTCTTGGGAAAAATGGGGTGGGGCATTACAGTTCTAGAATAAAGTTCACATTGTCAAGAAAAAATCCTCTAGGACATTTACAATGTCATCATCCCTAGCATCATACTGATCTTTTGGAGATGCATTTTGGCATCTTGCTAACCTTTCGAAGCTACCAACACCACTGCCAATCATTCTGGTTATAGCTCTCATCATCAGTAGCACTAGCTAGAGTCCCAATAGTATTGTGGCCTAGCCATAATGCTATCATCCTCCACCCTTCATCATCACTTGAGTTTGGAAGATCATTCAGCAGCTTGGCTTCTCGTCCTACGATTGAGTTTCTTAGCTCTTTCCTTTGGTGACAACTCCTGAGCACCTACATCACCATTACTCCTAGCCACTTGAGTGCTCACTTCTAGTGTGGCTGTTGGAGCTTTCCAGCCTACCATCACCGATGCCTACACTGGCCTTCCTACTTTGGACATTACATGCAACTAATGTAGCACTCGTAGCCCTCCCAATGCTCCTAGAAAGAAGGACTTTGCTCTCATCTTACATGGTGGTTATTTTTATTATTTTCTCTATGTTGCGTTTGCAGGATGAAGCTTGGAAGGCATCGTTCAAGGGTGTGTTACATCACAATGGCAAGGCATTATAGTGTTCTAATGTGTCCGCTTCAACTCGCCTAGCTACTTGAGAGTGCATATCCCTAATATCCCCTCAACCAACCTAGCCTCTACCTCTTGATCTTGCAATCTCCCTCATCCCTTGTAAGCTTCCCCAATGCACATGTAACCTTTCCCATAGTCAACCGCTAAACCCATGATGGATGTACTGCAACTTGTCCCATGGGGAGTCTTTGTGGGCTAGTCAAAGCCCCAAATAGATGTAACACAACTCATCCTGATGAGGAAACACTTGTCCTACAAATGTGATGTGGTTGCCTCTAAGCAAATATGGTGCATAGTTCTCATGGCAATACAAAAAAAATAACAAAAACAAAAAAAAATGTATGTAAAAAAAATATATATCAAAAAAAGAAGAGAAGAAGAAAAAGGAAAAGAAAATGGAACAAGTCAAGTGCCCAAGTCAAATGGCTCAATTTCCATTTTGCAATTGGTCTGGGCCTTGGATCAACCGTCTCATAAGCACTCTAATGAGAGGTCAAAATCCAAAGGATGGAACACCTCCACATGCTGACTTCCTCATGAGCACTCTAACAAGGGAACATGCTATGGCAACAAGCCATCATGACATTACATCCCACTCTATCCACACTATTCATTATCCCTTGATCCATCTCCTGAAACTATTCCTTATCACACCTCATTTCTTCAACACTCGCAAGCATAGCAAAGCATCATCTAAGAGGGCACTAACAAATGATGTTGGTTTCATGTTCATTGTGGTGTTTCATATTCTTTGTTTACATCTATTGAGAAAATCCTCTAAACATCAACAAAGAGGGGCCAATGAAACACCACTAATTTCAGGCTCCTGCAATTCAATGATAGATTTGTCTAAGTGCCAAAACTTGGGCAAAATTTTTCTAAGTCTAGTATCACACTGTGCAGCATAGATAGTGTAGCACACTGGGAGTCCTATGTTTGCAAAAATTTTCTAAATCTACATGCTATGCTCCCTAGCATAGCCAATGTAGCACATGCTTCCAAGGCCAGTTTGCACAAATGTTAAGCTAGAAGCGATCAAGGATCACTTGAATGGACCAAACAATTTGGCAAATTTTCTATCTCCCAGGCTATCAAGCATGCTACCTTGTTCAGCTTGCCCAGCTTGACACATGTTCTAGTTTTCAATCCACCCAAGTACCAGGATAGGAGTTGTCAAAAATTCTCAAGATAGACAAAATAGTTTGGCAAATTTTCTACCTTTCGGACCTGTTATGCTCTGATATGCTACATAGTGTAGACAACGTAACACAAGTTTCAGGGCCCAAATTTTTCTAAGTGTTGGAAAAGAAGTCTATCAAGCTATCTAGACATGGAAGATGCATTTGACAATTTTTTGACTTCCGAGGCTACTTGTCCTACTTCACCCCTAGAATGTGGTTAGTGTGCCATGAAGAAACATTGCAAATTTTGGCAAAATTCATCCAAATGTGGGTGCTACACTTTGCTACTCTGTGTAGCATAGACAATGTGACAACCCAAAATCTACAAAAATTTTCTAAGTGTTCATGCTATTCTCCATCACACTGTGTAGCGTAGACAACGTGACACTTGGTAAATGCCTTTAAATGCCTCAAGAAGCTCCTAGAACTCAGCATTGACCTTCATTTCAACTCCAATGTCCCTTTGGTGGCCAAGATCAGTAGTTTGCTTTGTTTTTGCACCTCCTATTGATCCCCAAAATTGTCCCTATGCTTGACCCTACTTAGAAGAGGGGCAAGACATAGTCTTGAAGCATAAACTCCAAGTTGCATTTGTTTTGGCATTGTTTGTAGGTACACAGTAGTCTCTTAGACTTTGGCACTTGCAATTCAGGCAGTGTGGTCACAATTTGGCATATTCTCAGTTCTTGTTTCTATCCCAAAGAGCATTACGCTTTCAGTGTAACACTTAGAGCTTGACATTTTGAGTGTAACATGTCAGCATGACTTGTTCACTCCTATGCTATGTGGGACCTAGGCCACATGGCATCTAGTCCACATCTCACATCAAGCCTAGCCCTATAAATACCCCAATAATTAGCATTTTAAGATTTGGTTGATAATCGGCAAAATCACTCCAAGCATCAAGCATTAGAGCATTCTTAGCATCTTCATCACTCCCACACTTGAGAACTCAAGCTTGACACCTAGCTGAGTACTATGACCTATTCTTTCTAGCACTCACACAGTGTGACAACTAAAAGCCTAATAGGTCTAGCCTCTTTTGCTGTTGCTAGCACCACATCCATAACATCCCAGGGACTATGACCACACTGCCATGCTACTTGTTGTGCTTGTCTAACACTTCATACCAATTTCACACACTAATTAATCAAGAGTCACATTCCAGACTCTTGGGGTGGTGCATTTCTTCAGTTAAACTCTAATTTCATTTTCCTTCAGCATTTGTTTCAAATTTTAGCATAATTTCCTGCATTTCCTGTTGCTAACATGTATTTTTGTTTATTCGCGATACTATTTTTAGGCTTTTGCAAACTATTATGGTTACACCATGTAAGTTCCTATCTAATTGATCAAAATATTTAGGGCATCCCATTTCCATTTTCTCCAACATAGCCCTCCCACATACTCAGGGTTAGGTTGTAAACCCAACAACCTCTCAGTGTTCTAGCCACCAACATTTTTAGACACCACATTAATCAACCTTATGAATTAATGGAAGTAAATATAATTCTACCATAAGTGGTATGTGATCATATGGTCTTGTTCATGATGGCAAGGCATGATCTTGATTCTTCTCAACTTCTTCTTTAGAAATCAACTCTAGTAACTTGGTAACTTGAAAAAATCAGGTATCATACCAAATATAATCCAAAGTCTTAATGAAAAATTTCGTTGATCCATCTTCATTAATCATTGTAGAATAATTTGTAAACTATGGTTCTTGATGGGTGTTATCCACCAACATCATCTGTTCCTGAATTCTAGAGTATGATTTATCTACTAAAGATTCAAAGTAAGCAGAATATGCACTGGCTAGTGGAATCGTATGTTGAATTGATGGAAACATCTTTTTCAAATTAGGTTCATCTTCCAAAGACTCCTTTACAAATCCATATTTTAGAAATTGATAAACATTGCTTCCAACTTTTGCATTGAAGTCTCCACAAAGAATAAATGAAACTAGATCAGTACAACTTAGGAATAACTTCTTATTCAAACTTTCTTCTATTTTCTTAATCAAGTATGCTCCTTGACAAAGTTTAACATCTAAACATGTTGGTTTGGAAATTAAATGTGTGTTAACTACACATACACATCTTCTTGATAGATGAACTTTTAAAATCACTGCTAGGGCTATGTGATTTTTTGAAAATCTTGATTGTTCTTTCTTTCCCATCGCTTGAAGTTCTGGAATTTCAAAAATCATATTTTCTAAACTCCGTTCAAATTTTTGTACCAATTCAAAGTTAGATTCTTTATAAAATATCGCACAAGCATCCATGTTGTGATTTTTCCAATAAGCTAATCTACTCAGCTTAAAAGAAGAACTTCCATAAGAACTTTTTTGCTTATAAATATCATTGTATCCCATCCTTTTCAAATTTTGTTGGAATTGATATAGAAATTCCCATGGTAAGACTTCTTGTAAGCATAAGACATCAACATCCAAATCTAGTAATTCTGCTAAAATGTGTGGGTATTTATATTCATGTGAATCCAAGGCCCATGATGGACATAGTGGATATTGTTTCTCACTCACTAGGGATCTTGCAAGCACATTGTATGTTATAACTTTCATTCTCATTCTTGGAGTTTCTTCTAAATCATTTCTCTTCAGGAGTATCATACTTATCAAAATGATATTTTGAGTTTCCCTGTTGTTTTTTGTCCTATGTTTTGATTACAAGTTGGATTAATATACCCTTTTCTTAATGGTTAAATATTGTTATATTTCTTAAACAAATTCTCCAACTAATACATCAACTAATCATTAACTAATAAATTGACTAATAATCAACTATATTATCTAATTTTAGTAATATATAATTAAATTACTTGACTTTTAGTAATATTTAACTATATTATTTTTTATAACCTTTCTACGCCCCTTGAGAACACTGACTCTGACAATGTAACTAATAACATGCCATAGTAATCTTAAGACTATCTATAAATCTTAAAGCCTAAAATGTTGAATTTATGATATCATTGAATTATAGGATGCTCAAATGATAAATTTGACCTCACCATTGAGTTCATAAGGGTAAAAAATGTTAGAAATGATTATTCATATGTTGAAAATAGACATCGTATGCTTGAGTGATACCAAAATTAAACTTTTGAGGATCTCAAGGTGCTATATTAGGCAAGTAAAAACTAATTTTTTGGATTCTCTAGAATGGATTTGACTTCACCATTAGGTTTAGAAGGTTGAAATATATAGGAAACAACTCTTTGTTTGTTAAAAAAAGACTTCTGAAATCAAAAGTTATAGCTTATGAAGTCTAGGATATTTGGAGCAGAAAATGAGACTTCCTAAGAGGTCACGCATCCTAGTTCTACTCTAAAGAGAGCTTACTTAATTATGGAATTTTTATCTCTATTGCTACCACCACGCCAAATTTTAAATTTGGAAGTTATTTTTACAGGTTTCTAATTTAAACTAATAGTTTAATAACAAAAATTTGAATTTTTCATTAATTGACAGGAATTTCAAATTTTTTCGTCAGTTAACAGAAAATTGAAAATATTCCATCATATAATGGAGAATTTTCTGTTTCATTGTAAATCGCAGCAATAGCCGTAGTGACACTTTGTTTCAAGGTATGCATGACAACACTGGAGGTAGTGATGAGCAGCATGAGAGGCAGTGATGGGCGGCATGGGTGGCAATGATGGGCACATGGGAGGTAGTGATGGATAGTGTGGATGGTAGTGATGGGCATCATGGGTGGTAGTGATAAGCAACATGAGAAGTAGTGATGAGCGACGTGGATGGTAGTGATGGGCAGCACTAGAAGCAGTGATGGGCAGCACTAGAAGCAGTGATGGGCAGAGTGAAAGGCGGTGATGGATGGATGGAGTGGAAGGCACTAAGGGTTTGGTGGAAATGTTATAGCTAGGTGAGGTGCATGGCAATGGTGTTTGTATGGGTGAGGGCCTATGCAAGGATGAACATGGCCCAAGAGTGGGTCTACGTGGCCTGTGTAGGGGCTAGCATGGCTCTCGTCAAGGCCTATGCACCCTACGCTAGGGTCAGCAAAGAAGAATCAGGAACTATTTATCTGCAACCTATTTCTAGCACTAGCAATGAGTGGCAGCCAAGGTACAGCATGAGTGATGTAGTGGCAGAATGGTAGGTAGTGGGGAAGGATGCAAGAAGTAAGGGTTTTGGATTTGGTAGTGCATTTTGGTGGTTGACGTAGGGGCTGAGGATGGTAGTAGCGCAACGATGATGCATGGCAACGGTAACATGGTGGCAACAATGCATGGTGGGCAATGTGGCCATTACTGGCAAGTAAGCCATGGTCATTGTTGTTGACAAGCTTTTGAGTGCCCTTGGGTGGGCCAGTCCCTTGCAGCTGGAGCTATGGCACAACCTTGTCGCTGCTAGTAGCAGGCCCTACTATGACCTGTTGAAGATCCTACGATTGGCCACAAGCTTGTCTACAATTGGCCATAGGCCTACTCATAGTAATTTTTTTAATATTATTTATTTTTATAATTAATATTATTATTACTTTTATTTATTTATTTATTTATTTATTTATTTATTTA
>MNCI01002384.1:363739-403890 GCA_015680685.1 Gnetum montanum
CAGGAGGATCGAGATTTGAACCGACAACCTCCTAGTTACAAATTTTTTATTAATTCTATATATATATATAATAAATAGAGGGTTGGGATTTGAACCTGCAACCTTCTGCTTAATTATTTTTTAAAATTTTTATTATTATTTTATTACCTTCATGATTGACGTGGTGGTTTGGCCAATGACAGGGTAAGGGTTAGATGTGGGTAAATGAAAATTCCGGGTTGATTTCTGACCCTAAAGTTTTGATAATTTTTTTTGTTCAATAATAAATTAATAATTTAATATTATTTTTATGCATGCATAATCAAAAACTTTAAACATCAATATCTTCCAAATCGTAAATCCAATTGAGATGAAATTTGTACCGTTGGGATCATCTCAAAGAGTACTTCGTGTTGGACATAGTTTTAGGGATCAAAAAAATAAAGTTTATTTTTCAATATTTAAAAGGACCAAACTAGCCTATTTTTTTGGATTGACATTTCTAGGCTGACATATGGTAACTTGGAATATTCTAGAGTACTGAGATAGTAAATTTTAACAAAATAAGATCAATTCAAGTCATAGTTACTAACTTTTTGGAAGGAAATTTAACAATGACCCTGATCGACTAATAATTGTAGTATTAAGATGGGTAAAAGTTACTTGGACCGATGTATCATTATCTTACCAACATCTCTTGTAATTGATGAAGCTTGATGACGTATGATCAAATCTTCATCAATTAATGATGTTCATGAAAGAAATTTTGCTAGTTGTTGGGATCTAAATGCTTGATCCATTATTTGTGAAGTCAATGAAAAGGTATCTTCTAACTTGCATCACAAACATATGGTGCATTTGGTGATGATCAATGGCTTTCCATGTGTTGTGGCTTCAAGGTTCATCATCTGATTCATGTTGTAGTCAGCCCATGATTTTGAATGATCGTTAGGTTGTGGTTTTCTCTGATAGTAATTGTGACATCCCATCCTTGGATGTCATGAAAAACATCAAATGTACAATATATTAGACATTATGTGTACAAATAAAATATATCAATGTGAAATGTAAATGATATTCGACATTATGTATAAAGAAAATAATAGGAAAAATGTAGAACAGAAAATAAAAGAATGCTTTATTGATATGGAAACGTGTATCCAGATCGTGCTCTAAGAGTGTTCCTTAGGATTTTCTTCCTTTAGCATCTATCCCTTTGAGGCAATGTAGCACTACCACCATGGTTAGGCCTATAACTTGGCCAGAAGGGATGGCCAGTCCACTTCTTGTCCCGCTTCACCCAACTCTCGTTACTTGCCTCTCCAGGCTCCGCAACTCTATGTTGGCATGACCTCTAACCCTAGGTATAAATTCCTTAGGTCAAAATCCCAAAGGTTACCTTAAGGGACACATTCATTATTACAACATGCCCTTTCAAGTCTTAATCACAACTACCCTTTCAGGTCTTGTTAAGATGACAATAATACTTGTTATAAAGAGACACCACCTTCATTAGGCAATCACATCATTTGGGAATGGGGATGTGACACTGGTAGTGAAGGAGTGAATCCTCCATAGTTAGTATGTTAATGAACATATTCACTTCTAGTCATTTCTTTTACTTTGTTATTTAGTTACTTTGCTTATGTTTCTTTGTACTTTTCAGACTATTTCTTTTTCTTTTTCTTTTTTTTTTCTTTTTCTTTTTTTTGATTTTGTTTTGTACTTCTCATATTATTGTTTTCTTTTTTTCCCCTAATTTTTACCTTTTGCTATTTCTCTTTTCATTTTTTTTTGAGCTATCTCCTTATTTTCTTTTGCATGGTTGTCTCTTTGGCTAGTCATACTTTTGTGCATGGGTTCTCTTTGTGTTTCCCATCATGTCTTCCATAGGCATCAATGGTTTAGATCCCTACTATGGTAGCCAATGATGGATACTAACACTTGTTTGCCCATTTCCTTTGGTTTCCTCTTACTTTGGATATATAAAACCCAAGGCAATTCTTGCTTTTCGTATATCCTTTGATCATGTTTCATTAATAATTTATCTTTTCTAATTAACCTAAGTATGTTCCATACCTTAGCTTAATTAGGGGATGAGGATAACCAATTAATAAAGGATTTGATAGTAGGGTATAGCCAACTTGGAAGTTGAGCCAAGATCAAGTTAGGTGATGAGTTAGATGTAAGTAATGCATCTCAAATTCTTAAATCATAGAAAAGGTTTAAACCTTGAGCTTATAAAACATTTTTACACCTAATGAACCAGACCTTGAAAGGCAAGGTTCAATCTAATCAATCTTAGGTAGGACCTTCCTAATTGAGTTATATGTGGACTCATATCCAATAATAAGAATTTATCATCAAAAGAGGAATAAGCATACGTATATAATTAGTAAATAATCTCTAGACATTTGAACAAGTTTAATTTTTGTTTTGTTAATTAGTGTTAAATTAATATTTATTATATTTTAGTTTAGCAATGAGTATTAGTTTATTATTATTAGGTTGTTAGTTTATTTTAATTAATATGTTATATTATTATATATTAATTCATATTATATATAATTATATATATTATGTAAACATTATATATAATCATAGATGTAAATTATATAAAGACATTATATATTAATGTTATATATATCTTATATATATACTTATATATACATTTGCATAAACTATATAAACATTATAAAAACATCATAGTTTACATTATACATATATATATATATTATATAAATATTATATATTATTAAGGCACCATTGGTATCCTTTGGCTTATGATGTTGCAACATGAAATATTAAATAACAATTGGCATTTGCACATCAAATTAAAAGCAGGAAGCTATTCATTATCCATCCCATTACAATAGTTTTTCATCTTCAAACCATTGTCATTTCCTATAGAACAAAACTTATTAATGATTAAGGTAGCCACGTTTTCACCTTTGTTGCCTTGCCAAACCATCAGGCAATAAAAATATTTACGATGATTGGAATACAGCTATCATATTCACCTTTACCTCACAATTCTATCTCAATTTTACTATATATACTCTCACCATCTTGTGCAAAAATCACAATGATGTGAAAATAATGAGATAAGTTAGAGAGACTAGAAGAACAAGCCTTTGATCCACTGTTGTTGCTATTGTAGCCAATGTTCCATAGAACATGTAACTTGGAGGCCATGCTAGATGAATAGAAGATTATACAATTCATCACACCTGCACTTTGTTGGTATTGGTAATGAGCAGTTGCTCTAGAGAATGCTTACCATAGCTATCATAATTTTAGTTGCCGTTCTAGTTTCTACTTGAAGGAAATCCATGTTGTTGAGTTGCTATTTCTGTATGATGCCACAAACTTTGGATCCACCATTATATGTTTATCTTACTCCTATTCCATGTGTTTGTTTAACATGACAAGAACATGTTTGGTTCAGGCATCTACCATCATTCAAGAACATGTAGAGAATCTACACCAAAGGTAGTGACAAGCTTTTGCTATGCGAGGTTCTCCTAGGCTTATCTCTGATGGTGCAAGAAGGCCATGGAGAGTGGATGAGGTAGGTTTCTTGCCTTGTTCATATTCAAATATATCAAGCTAATAATAATGGGATACAACCTCTAGTAAATGGTCTTTAAATTTCTTCAGACGCAGCTTATGGTGACAACACATCGCTTGTAAATTTGTTGAGGTTTGGAATGTACGACACCATTTTGGGATAATGGGATGGCTGCATAAAGGTCATATCATCCATGGGAAGTAGGAGCAAGACATTGAACATAGAAGCTTTGCCATTAGAAATCACGTTACGACATCTATGTTTATGAATGACAAAAGATAGAGGATAAAGGCCATCTTCGACGTGAATTCCATCACCTCAATCATCTGCATCACATGTCCCTTCTATCACTTTCCTTAAAATCCATATTAATTTAAAACATTATAAAGCCAAACTTAGCCATGGTACCAATTATAATGGATTGGAATCGAGTTTTGCAATATCCATATATTATTAATGTGATTATTTTTGTAACATTGTTAGAGTATAAATACTCCTTCAAACTTTGTATCAAGTGTGCAAACCTTGATTCCATTCCATACATTCCATTCCATTCCATTTTCATCAATGGTTAATTTATAGAATTTTAGAAAAAATATACATTTTTTCCATTCCATTTCATTTTATTTTCTTTTGTTTTAAATGGTCTCCCTTGATTATTTTGTTTGTAAAAAGAAATTTTTAAAAGAAAATTATAAGATTTAATTACATATTATATATAAGGGAAAACCAATAGTCTAAAACTTTTACCTTGAAAAATGTAGAGGAAAATAGAAAATAATATTGTTAGTTATAACTCTAAAGAAATTGGTAGCATCATGTCTAGAATGCAAAGGAGAAGGACACCTCCTCCTACCTTGAAATAGGTAGGTTTAAACCCAAAATCCAACTAAGGGTAAGCCTTATATTAATAAGTGTCTTGCACATAATAAAATTCATTTTTTAAACAATATTCTTTAAGTACATTCCATTATCCCAGAATGGTGCTGTACATTCCTATACTTACTGATTGTACACGTTAGTTTTCATGTTATCTTGCTATTAGTAACTTCATCTTGATTATTGCCTTGGAGATGATATGGGGTTGTTAGTTTAAGTTTCATTGCCAATTTTGCATCAATTTTCAAAAGGTAGCCCTTATAAAATAAGTTCCATCATAATAAATAAGTACTCTTGGGACACCAAACCTATTTAGCACATTTTGTTTGACAAATCTCACTATAGTGGAAGATGAACAACTCGTGACAACTGCAACTTTGGCCCATTTAGTATAGTAGTAAATAGCTATGATTACGCACACCTTCCCATTGGACATGTAATAATGGATCACATGAAGTCAATGCCTAGATGTTAAAGGGCTCTAGTGGTTGGATCTAGTATTGAGGTCCTTCCATTCATATTGTCATTCCTCTATCTCATTGGCAGTGTTCAAAATGAATGAGAAAAATGATGGGCATCCATGAAAATGATGGGCCAAAAGTATCCTTCCATGAGGATCTTTACAACGATCCTCATACCTACATAATGGTCTCTACAAGGACCTTCATGTACATCCTGGAGGATTTTTAGTTGATCATCATCAAGTACACACCATTGCATTAAGTTTTTAATAGAAACCTTGTAAAGGCTTCCTTGGATTTTTATGTAGTGTTTGGCTTGGTGAAGAAACTATTATTTCTTCTTGTTATCCCATTCCTTTGGATTCTTCTAAGTAAGAAGATAAAAGAGAAAATCATTGTACAAGTTGATACTCCTAGAAGTCTAAACATCAAGGGATTTAACAAAGATGATTTCCTTTGGAAATTGATTAGATACAAACTCCTCATCCTCTTTGTTATTCTATCACAATCAAGACAAGTGAATAGTGATCACATTCTTAGTTCCCTTTCTATCTATTATTGTAAGATCAAGATTGTATAAAATTACTAGCCACTGTATGACATGGGGGCTCAGCACTAGTTTGTTTGTTAGAAAATGGATAGCACTATGATTCGTGTACATGAAGATTTTGTATCCAAGCACATAGTACCTAAATTTTTTCAAGGAGTATATCACTACCATGAGCTCATTCTTATTGGTGGTATAATTTACTTGTATACTAATAATGCTTTTACCTGCAAAATGGATATGGTATGGATGTTTTTGATCATTCAATTGTATGAGCACCACTCCCAATGCATAATTGAATGCATCCATAATGATGTGGAAGGTCTAGATCAATATAGAGCATGTAGAATAGGAGTTTCTATGAGATTTTTCTTTAATTATAGGAATGCATGCTCACATTCCCTAGTCCAATCAAAGGGTGTCTCCTTCTTGGTTAATTCACTAGTGGCTTGGTTATTTTGGAGAAGTTCTTGATGAAGCATCGATAGTAACCAATGTGTGTAAGGAACGATCTCAAATCCTTTACTATTTTAGGTTATCTAGTAATTCCTTGGATGATCCATACTTTTTCTGGATCTAGCTCAATCCATTTCTCTAAAATTTTGTGTCCCAAGACTATCCCCTCTTAGATCATCAAATGGATTTTTTGCTAATTAAGCCTTAATTTTATCTCCACACAATGTTTTAGTACTTTCTTGAGATGGTCCAAGGCTTGCTTAGAAGTGGTACAATAACTAGAGAATTCATCCATGAAGACTTCTATACCACTACCAATTTATTATGGAAAATGCTAAGCAACAGGTATTGAAAGGTAGTAGGAGTATTGCACAAGCCAAAAGGCATCTTTTGGTATGTAAAAGTCTCCTAGGAACTTGTGTAAGTAGTTTTGTCCTAATTATCCAATGCAATATAGATTTGGTTATAGCCACTATAACCATCCAAGGAATTGTAACCACCGTGCCTTGCAATAGTATCCAGCACCTAGTTCACAAATGATAATGAGAAATAATCCTTGAAAGTCATCATATTCAATAGCCTATAGTCTATGCATATCCTCCATTTATCATATTTCTTGGGTATAATGAAAAGTGGGCTAACCCACTCACTATCCAAAATAGGATAAATGAATCCTACCTTAAGAAGTTATTCAATTTCATCTATTATAACTTGCTTCATCTTAGGATTCAACCTCCTCTATGACTACCTTTTGGATTTAATGGAGGAAACTATGTAGATCTGATGCTGACATATCCTTGGATATATTCCTATCAATTCATGATATGACCAAGCAACAGATGTAGGCCATTTGTTAACCATTTTTAGTAGTCTCTTCTTTTATGCTTGAGAAAGATGATTATTGCTTAATACTAACTTGTTATTAAGATAAGAATATTCTAGATTAGCTGGTAAGGCCTTTAGTTCAAGGGGCTCTTGCTTGTACTATTCTAGGATATCCAACTCTTTTGAATCCATCACAATCTATGCATGAAATAGTTGGCTATGGATATGCTCTATTTCATCCATGTATTCAATGTAGGCACTTGTGAGGCTTTCTTTTTGGTTTCATGCATATTTTTGAATCTACCCCACTATTGGTTGTTAACTAGTGGGTACCTTCTTGTTTTTTGACTACTGAATATAGGAACTTTTGAAGAGTAGATGCCTCACCATACTTTTTTCATGCTTTAATGGATGTACTTCATATGGTCCATATCTTTTGCACATAATGGCACCTTGTGTCACTATATGCAATGAATGGAACTTACTTTTTTTCTACTTTGCTAATTCATTTTTTTTTGAATATTTCCAAGGAAAGGTCTTAACTTTCTATATTGGTATCAATTATGCTAAGCCAAGCCCTTCCCATGATCATAGGGAAGTTCCCCTTATAGTTATTAACATGGATCACCTGTAAGTATTTAGGATAAGATCACTCATAAACAGTGGTGACAATATCCTCTAGTAATCCCAAGGAAATAGTGATGGCTTGATTAATGAGATCTAGTTTGATGTTGCATTTCTTTATGGAGGTAGGTTCTAATTCTTATACATTTCCTATGAGATTAAATTCACTCTAAAACTTGACTCTAGTAGATACTTGCATGGATCATTCTTGGTGATTTGCAAGTAGATAAGGGAACTTCTAGGATCACATCATTTTCTAGGAATGTGGTCAACCATAATTCAATTAGTAACCACATGGGTTAATATGATGGTATGCACATTGAAGGATAGTTGGTTTGAAGGATGCTTGATGGTCATTTCAAAAGTGGTGGATGTAGGGTTAGTAGCCACAACTGTCTATGAGGGTTTTTATGGACTATTGATCCTAAAGAATGTCATCTTTTTATATTTAGGTTTAAAACCACTTAGATGGCTATCCAGATATAAGTTAACATCCTTCATGTTATTTCTTTGTTGTGGCTATGGTGGAATTTCTTCCTACATAGGTGGAGCAAGTGGTGGAGGATTGATATTTAAGGATACAAAGCTTGATGATGGATAAGAATGAGGATAATTAAAGGAAGAATTAGGTCATGGAGTATGGTTTCAATGATATTTTACAGGTTAGTAGCAATAATAAAAAGGGTTGTGGCTTGTAGAGCCATGAGGAAATATAGGTAGGTAGACATAATATCCATAGGGATTAAGTTACAAGTAAGGATACTATTGTCTAGGTGGTGGCATCCTTCATGATTGTGGGTGTTTCCATTATTGATAATGCTCCTAAGATTGAGGTGACTCTCCATTTGGATAGTATTGTGTTTGGTGGAACTACTACCTAGAATTACCTTGAGGATAATGTAATCTATTGGGTGGCTACATCTTTCCAAATTTTGGACTCAAGGCATACATCCCATATTCTTGTAGATGAAGCATCACTAGACAACATCCCTTGGGATGTTCATAATAACAAATATCACATCCATCATCATTGATTTTAAAATATGCAACCTCATTGGCCATGGTAGCTGTACCTTTTTGTTATTAATACCCCTTATCTGTATCTCTTCTTTTCCTCCTATCTAATTGACTACTCCCTTGCTTTGCATTTTTCTTCATATTTTTGAAAGTATTTTGAAACATCTTTTCTAAGGAGTCCCAAATTTTATCCATCTTAGCAAGTATTTCAAAGATATATCTTTGTATTAGCAAGGTCTTTCTTTGCACCACTTCATCTAGTGCTGCATCCTTCTTTGTATCACACAAACATAACTCCCTTTTATGTATAGAGGGATATCTATTATACTCCTTTATCCTCTTTCATTTCTTCAAATCTCCTTCTTTCTTGGCCATTTGTTCTATTAGAATTTGGATATGATGGATTCTCATATCAAAAAGTCTCTCTTGGGCATAGAACCCATAAGTTTTTCTTATTTTTTTCTAGACCCCATCTATGTTATGGCAAAGTTGTTTTCTTTGAGAGAACCCATGGCCTAGGCATCAATGCATTAAAGAGTAATACTTTTCTAGGGCCACCAAGGACTCATGATTCCCTTGGTTCCTTCCTTAATTATGCTTCATCATATTGGACACTAAGGAGTACATTTGATATTTGTCATTAAATAGTTCTAGCATTGTACTCCATCAACAAATGGATTTTGGTTCCAAAAACTAATATCAACTCTCTACTTCTTTTATGAGTATTCTTGGAAAAAATTTCAAATTCTACTAGTCATTTGTTTTGTGTGGCATAGGTATCATGGAAATCTTGCAAATGATTCTATGGATCTACATTATATCTCCCTTCGAACTTCATGATATTGTTCACATACAACCATTTAATCATGCTATCATTCTGATGTTTGGTAGGAACTCCCAACTTCTTCTGAAACATTTACCATGTTTCTAGTAACCAAAAATAGTTCATCATCATCATCACATCCATGATGGTCCATATGATGATCATGCCTCTCATGGTGAGTTCTATTATGCCTCCTTTCTTAGTGATGTTTTGACTCCTCTTTTTGTTGACTCCCATCCTAGGTCCTATCATCACGATGTGACCTCCTATCATCTTCATCACTATCCTAACTACTCCTATCTCTACCTCTACCATGGCTCCTCCTATCAAAGTTTGATGATGAGGAGGATGATGAAGATAGAGGACTAGGAAAATGAACCTTCTAGTCCATCTCTTTTATCCTTGTCCTAATCCTTCTTTTTACCTTTTTCTTTTTCCTTGTCATTCTTCTTGTCCTTAGATGAATGACTATGAGATTTATCTTTTGAGACTTCTTGGGCTTTGGACTCTATTTTCCCATCACCAAGGTTTTTGAAGGTTGACTATAGCCATTGGTGAAGGATTTCCTCCTCAAAGAAAGAAGAAGAATCTGGATATTAAGAGTGGCTAGAAAAGAAATTCTCACCCTCTTTATGTAGCTACAAAAATAATGATGTCAAAATTTTCTTACTCTTAAGGCTTCATAGAGGGCCTCCATGGGATTATCTTTGTGAAGCTACACTTTTATACATTAGTAATCCCTAGATATTTTTTCTATCCTTTCATATATAGGCCTACTACTTCATCATCCAATCTTATGAGTTGGTTCATGAGAATGGTAGGAATGGATTGATTACGAGGTAACACAATGCTAGAATCCATATTTCTCGAATGTAACAGCTCATCTTGATGGCAGATGAATGTGATCTCCAAATAATGGGGATCTAGATGGACATACATGACTTTTAGTTGTTGAGGCTTTTCACTAGTAGTTCTTGGCATTCTTTGCTATTGCTTATTATTTTTGTCATCATTTGGTGGAGATTCTTTCTTGTGAGTAGAAGAAATTTCAAAAATATATGTAATTATAGCTTAAGATAATGTTGTTGTTGTTATTATTATGAGAGATATTTTATTATTTTCTCCTGAAAATGCTTGGATATGAATTTACTAGTTAATAATATTTCTCCCATTTAGCTAAAATAAGTCCTTGGAATGGTGCCAATGATGAGTGGTAGATATCTCCTACATCCAACCATATGAATTACAAGCGTTCACTAGCAATCTAGTTGAATCTTGTAGTTGCAACGTTGTTGTCTTCCTAACTCACACTTGTGTTTTATCCATATGCAGGATCAAGTGTGGTTAAGGCTTAAGATATATATTTTTATCCTAATGTATAAATGATTGAATAAAGTTTTAACAATGAATTATCTAACTAATTAGCTAACTATTAATCATAATATGGAGTAACCATTCCCACTTTTCGTACACATCCTAAACTAGTCTTAACACTATTGGGTTACCAAGTGGCTATTACTAGACATACCAAATATTCACTACTTGGATTACTAAGCATTAACATGTTATGCTTTAAGTGCACATACTCATGTATTTATTATTAATAATATTAATAACATTAATTACTTAATTATAGATAGTGATAGGAAATGCAAGCAAAGTGAATGGAAAAAAAGTAAAGTTAAGCTACTCCAAGTATTAAATTGATATAGGAAATCTTGATTTTATTACCATCATGCTGCCAATGTATTTAGGTACATGGACATTTGAATAAAACTTTGTACAATCCCTTAGATCCATACTTTGGACACTCAAAGAGAAAATACTCTAACTATAGGGAATAAAACTATAATATTTCAACTAAGACTATGACTTAAAAGTTTCATAAATGTGAGATATGCATGCATTTATATAGGTAGTGACTATGTTAGTATTGATGTACCTACAATAATGCATCCTACCATATGTTGATGGGGATATACTAATGGGACTACATCAATAGACATGCATTGATGTAGCCTGTCTTATTGATGTCTCACCACATGCTAACCAATATATGCTTATTTGAACTAGTTGAATGGTAAATCTCCCTGGCTCCAAAAGAAAAATTAAAATGTATGATGTAAGGTCTATTTACAATGTTTGGAATTTTTTTCTTTGAGATATATGAGTGGCATTTAAATAAAGAATCTTATCTCCTAGTTGAAATTTGACCTTTTAGATCTTAGTATCATGACATTGTTTATTATATGTCTTATGCACTTTATTCATCATGAGGACCACATATTTATTTTCATCTAGCATGTTAAGGATTATTAATCATTCTTTTTGTGATAGGTTGATGTTCAAGTTGAGGTCACATGTACTTTTTAGTATATAGAGTTCCATTTGGATTGAAATTTTGGATAACTAGACATACACTATTTTGTAGGAGGAGTATCCTATAAGAAGTTTCCATGTGGAGTGATGGGTTCATAAGGTATCACTTGGTTTAGTATTCTAATCTTACTATACCTTCTAATTATCTTGATTAGGATTTGTGTAACTCCTCTACACTCTCCATTTTCTTCAACTCTTCTTCTTTTTTTACTACATGATTAATTAGATTTTGTATTTAATGAGCCTTCATCTATAGTCTCCCTTGAGCATAAATCCTAAGAGTTTCCCTAGTTTTATTCCTGAGTCCATCTATGATGTGGTGAAGCTATTTCTCTAAGAGAAGTCATGGCCTAAGAATTGATGTAATAAAGAATACTACCTACCGAAGATTGCATCAAGGGATTTGTGATTATTCTATTACCATCCTTGAAGTTTCTTTCTTAGGTTTGACATTCTAGAGTATGTTTGTTTCTTATCACTGAATAGCTCCAACATCATACTCCACCTTTGGATAGATTTCAGTTTCAAAGATTGGTACCAACCTTTATTTTCTTTGATGAGTATCCTAAGAAAAATCTTGATCTTTTTCAATCATTCTCAAATTTTTTCAAGACACAAGCATCATGGAAGGGTTGCAGGTAATGTTAAGAATCAACATTGTAGCCTCCTTTAAACTTAGTAATGTTGTTCATGTCTAGCCATTTGATTTCGCTATCACTCTAATGTTTGGTAGAAACATAGACTACTTTTCAAATGTTGATCATGCTTTTAGTAGCAAACAATGGTTCATCATATGCATCCTATTCATCATGGTCCCTATCATGGCAATGTCTTCTATGGTGTTTCCTACCATGCTTGTTATCTTTGTAGTGCCCCCCTTCTCCTTCTTGTCTATGTTCTTCTCTCCCATATCTATCATGAGGTCTTCTTTCATATTTACCTTATCTATAATCATTGCTCCTTTGGTCATGGTCATGTTCTCCCTTATTAGAGCTTGATGATGTAGAGAAAGATGAGGAAGGGAAGATAGAAGTGTTATGCTAACTTACTCTCCTTCTCTAGTCTCTTTATTATTATCTAGTTTAGTAATTAGAAACCTTGGTGATGAACAGCAATATCGCGTCCGTAATATCAGATCGACCATGCGATATCGAATACCTGATATCATGACCTATCTCCTTATCTATAAATAAGAAGTGGCACCCTAGGTTTCCACAATTAAGAATTAGTCCCTTAGCTAAAATCTTGTCATTTTCTCCCTCTAGAGTTAGAATTATTTCTGTGTGCCCGTAGTAGGAGTCATAGAGTGAACAGATCTGTATTTGAGCATTGTGTACCTGAGCACACTTTGTGTATGGCAATAGAGATAAACTTTATGATAAACCTTGTAGCATATAGAATAGATTAATTAGTGTTAATTATTATTTAATTCTTTCATAGTTAATTAATGATTTCTCTCGCCCTACAACTCTCTTAGTTAAATACACTCAGTATGACGACTTCGAGCATGTGTGTGGCGCTTGGTAACCTAGTAACGATTAGCATTTGGTAATCCCAGTAGTGTTGCACTGGTTCAGGATGTGTATGGAAAATGGGAATGGATACTAGTGTTAGGAGTGCTTAGGACTTAGTTAATGAATAGTTAAATTATATTAGTTACTTAGTTATCTCTCTCCTCCCTCCTTATTAGCACAGGATATAAAACACATAAAAGCCATAAAAATCATATGCCTTGAGCTTACTTAATCATACAACTGTGACATACAAGTAAGTTTGGGAAGACAATGATTAATCAACCCGTTATTGTTGCACACAGGTGCATAGGCACTTAGTCCTTGGTATTCGACCAAATCATGCATGAAACACTCGTATTCATATGGTTGAGCGTAGGGGTACCTCGTTGCTCATCATTGGCACCGTTGCTAGGGACTTAGTTGTTTGTGTGTGCTAAGTAGAACTTAGGAAATCATTCACATAATTGGAATGAACCCTTAGGGTTGGTTAAGAAAAGGTAATAGTACATAGCACACTAAACAAGACAAGATGTCTTCTTCTTCACACAAAGGCACTTCACCACCTAGGACTAACACAAGAAGCAATCAATGACAAAATACACATGATGTTAACATGCTAGTTCCTCAATAGTTTTGTGTGGTATATATTCATCCCAATGAATATGTACCCAACTTCAACTTTATTCTCCATAAAGACAAAAAGCTACGTTGGCGTGACTTGAAAGGTAACATAGTGTTACCTCCCGACTATTCAATCCCAAGTATGCTTCTTCGTGCTCTCACACAAATAGGCATGCAACACTTACATGCAAAGTACATTGTGAAATACTATGATTCAAGAGACTATCATCCCACTGAAGCACATCATCAAAGGGACTTGCAACAGGAGAGACACCATAAGTCCTTAAAGAGAAAACGGTCTAAGGATGCTCCTTAAGTGAAATTGAGGGTGATGAACCTACCTTAGGTAGTCACCCACATAATGATGTTCCTCCCCTTGATTTTGGCCAAGGGGTTTTGTATCAGAACCTTCATTCTACTATTCATAACCTAGGTGCTAATATCAATGGACATAAAGAGTCCAAAAAAGAAATAAGGGTACATGACAAAGATGGGCATTCTAATTGCAATCGCAATCGAGGGAGAGACCACCAAAGAGAAGGTAGTAGACACTGTCATGATGGTGGTTCTCCTTCTTCTTCACCTTCATCATCTCCTTCACCCTTTCCTTCTGTGTCCAGATGTAGCCATGGAAAAATAGATTGTGAGGATAAGGGTAGACAAAGTGGAAGTCATAGACAAGACAACCAAGATGGAGGATGAGGGCACTCTAGGGAATCACACCATAGAAGAAGGGAGAGTAGGAAACCGCATAGACACCATAGACGCTACGAACGAGATGATCATGATGAACCCCTACTCGTCATGCAAAGCATGCTAGATATAACTGAGGTTATAAGAGTTCTAACAAGGCATCAAAAAGATATTAGGATCAAGAGGCTATACATGAAAAACATCCCACAATTTGAAGGGGGATATAACGTTGATCCTCAAAATCACTTACAAGAATTTCATGATACATGTGCCTTGCAAAATATAGAAAATGAGTGGTAAAAGCTTAAGTTGTTCCCATGAATACTAATAAAAGAAGCTGAAATCTAGTACCAGTCCTTAGAACCAGAATCCATTCATAGGTGGAGTACGATGTTAGAACTATTCAACGATAAGTACCAAATGTACTTCCAAGTGTCTAACCTGTGAAAGCAAATCCAAGGATGGAAACAAGGAAGTCATGAACCCTTGAATGCTACCATGGGCTACTATTATGCACTCTTACATCATTTTCTTGGCCATGGTTATTCACAATGGGATCAACTACACCATCTAGTAAATGGGCTTAAACAGAAGGACCCTTGGGACTTATGCCCAAGGAAGATTATCTGAGCTTAGGTCCCATCAAATTCATAGACTACTGGAGCAAGTAGCTAAAGAAGAAGGTAAGCTATGAAAAAGAGAGAGTGTGGAGGAACACAACCAAGATCCTTCCCTCCGAAAGAAGGGAGTAAGATTTTGTAAGGATGAGGGAGTTACCACTCGAAGAGATGGTGAATAGGAAAACCTTACCTATTCAAAAATGTAACTCCACCACAACCAATCAAGCAACATCAATAGTGGTAGCATCCATAATCATGGGGAATGCCACCACCAAGGCAACAATATCCTTACCAGCAACCAGACCCATATGGATATTACGTGCAGCATCCAATCTCTCCAAATGACTCTGTTGGTCATGTTACTCCCCAACATTAGTACTAAGCCCATGAATACTATAGGAATCTCTCTCCTAGGGGCGATATTCGACAAGTATACCATCCTTCCAATTTGACAGCATCTCTCCCACCAATAGCTCCATTACAACCTACTCCAGCAATGCAAGGTGGACTCCTTGCTCAATCACAGTAATGCAATGCCACAAGGGCTATTAATCCTCAACCTACTATTGGTTCTAATAAATGTATGAAGAAAATATCTTTCTTTAGAACCAACAGTCCAACCAAGCCTGTGCAACCCCAAGTGGCTAAGTCTTTGGATGCCTTTGTATCAACTAAAGCTTTTAAGCCCCCTTCAAACTTAACACCACATTCAATGCATACGGTCATGTTAACACATGTCATTACTGATTGGATCAAAGCTAGCCACCTTCCTGGGAAATTCCTTGATCCTAGGAGTCCCCTAATCTATCTACAAATCACTGGTAATAAGCCTTGCAAAGCTCTTTTGGATTTAGGTTTCGGTGTCAACCTAATATCCCAAGAAATGTATAAGGCTTGGAACCTACCCCCATTGAAAAAGAGTAACATCCGCTTAGAGTTAGCCAACCAGTCCATCACTGTCCCCTTGGGATTAGTTGAGGATATTGTTACCACTATTTGTGGGTGCTCGTATCCAGTTGACTTCCTGGTGATCTAAGTGAATAACAGCAAGGGGAACTTCCCAATCATAATGGGAAGGGCATGGCTAAGCACTATCGATGTGCACCTAGGAATCTGCGATCTTTCCCTAGAAATATCTAAGGAAAATACTTTTGAAAAGAACGAGAAGAAGAAGGTTCCATGCATCGCATACAGTGACATAGGGTGCAATTGCGTGTAGAGATCATGGGTTGTGCAAAGTTTAACAGTGCCTACATGCAATCAATGTGCACAAATGATCAATATACAAAGGTGCATGTATGTAGCTACCACATGACAAGAAGACACCCAGTGGCTAATAGATGATCAAGAAAGTAGCTCACTTATATGCATGGAACTGACTGAGGGTTTGACTTGTGCTTATATAGATAGCATTGATGCATTAGAGAAACTCCACCACCAACTTCCTAGTTCTCAATTAGAAAACATCAACTAGGGGAAGTTAGAAATTCCCAAGAAATTTAAACAAGAGCCCCTAGAGCTAAAACCATTGCCCACCGGTATGAAGTACACATTCCTTAAGAATGGGAAACCAGTAATCATCAACGTAAGACTTGCTCCACAACAAAAAGAAAGTATGCTCAAGGTAATAAACAAGTGGTCAAAAGCCTTCACCTAGTCATATCCAAAATTAACTAGAATATATACTAGGATATGCTAGCACATGATTTACATTAACTCCTCCATGAAGCCTCAAAAAGAACCACAGAGGTGATTGAACCCAAAGTTGAAGCAAGTAGTGAAAGAAGAAATTGAACAACTTCTAAAGGTTGGGTTCATATACCCCATTACTGATAGTGAATGGGTTAGCCCCTTAGTAATCATGCCTAAAAAGGTAGGAAAATGGAGGGTGTGTGTAGATTTTAGGCTGCTAAATATGGCAACATTTAAGGATCACTTCCTGTTGTCATTTTTTGACCAATTCTTGGACACAATCGCAAGGCATTGCTATTATAGTTTTCTGGATGGCTATAGCAAATACAACCAAATAAAAACAGCCCTAGAAGACCAAGCCAAAACTACGTTCACTAGTCCTTGGGGAACATTTGCATATAAAAAAATGTCGTTTGACTTGTGCAATGCCCCTACCACGTTTCAATGCTTAGTTCTAAGCATATTCCAGTAGCAAATAGAGAATGGTGTGGAAGTATTTATGGATGACTTCTCCACTTACGAAGCAAGTTTTGATCAAGCCTTGGACCAATTAGAGTAAGTGCTGAAAATATGCGTAGAGACTAATCTAAGGCTCAACTAACAAAAAATCCATTTAATGATCCAAGAAGGCATAGTACTTGGGCATAAAATTTCACATGTAGGGATAGAGGTAGACCCTGAGAAATTCAAGTTTATCTAAGGAATTACCTATCAACCAGAAATTATTAAACACATTCGGTCATTCCTTGGACACATTGACTACTATAAGAGATTCATAGAGAACTTTTCAAACATTGCCAAACCATTGGTAGAGCTAATGAAAAAGGGCATACCCTTCAAGTGGACCAAAGAGTGCAAACTTGCCTTCCAAACTTTGAAACAAAAGCTAGTAGAAACACCCATTCTACAAGCTCCTAACTGGTCCAAACCATTCCATGTCATGACTGATGTGTCCAACTATGTATTAGGAGCCATACTTACATAGTTAAATGATTAAAAACATCCTTATTATATCCACTATGCAAGTAGACGTATAGCTGGTGCACAACTTAACTACACTACTACTGAAAAAGAATTAATGGTTGTAGTATTTGCATTAGAAAAATTTAGGCACTATGTATTGGGATACAAAGTATTCATACACATAGATCATAGTGCAATTCGGTTCCTCATGAATAAGCCAATGATAAGCCCTCGTATTATACAATGGCTGGTAATCCTACAAGAGTTCAATCTAACGATGATCGATTGTAAAGGCACAGAGAACGTAGTTGCCGATCATTTATCTCGGTTGCGCTAGGAGAGCAAAGAGGATGAGTATCCTATTCCCTATCACTTCCCTAATGAGTTCTTCTTTGCCAATGTAGTGAATGACCAATCACCCACGGAGACAAACTAGTACAGTAGCATTCTGACCTATCTCCTTACCCAAAAAACACCACAAGACTTGGACCTTAAGAAGAAACAACAATTTTTTCATAGAGCCAAGTACTTTATGGAAATCATTGGACAACTTTACAAAGTATGTCTTGATGGCTTGGTTCAATGGTGTGTTCCCGATAGAGATCAATTAAGAGTTCTCCAAGATGCTCATGAGGGCCCTTGTGGAGGTCACTATGCCAGGAGATGAATAGCTATTAATATCCTCCTTGCAGGGTATTATTGGCCCACTTCATTCTGGGACACCCATCACTTCATCTAATCTTGTGTACACTTTCAACAGGATGGGGGAATAACTACTAGAATGGAGGGTTCGCAACAATGGATTCAACAATTAGAATCCTTCAAAATTTGGGGAATAGATTTCATGGGATCCATTACACCAATGTTCAATGGAAAATCTTACATCGTAATTTCTGTAGACTACCTAAAAAATGGATTGAAGTAGCTACTGTTAAGGATTGCACATCATCTACAGCTACCCGATTTATTCAACAACAAGTCATCAACAGGTTTGGTATGCCACGTGCACTTATCTTGGATAATTGTACATACTTTACAGGTGCAACTTTTCAAAAGGTAATGCAATGCTTAGGGGTTAAGCACAAATTCACTATACCATACCACCCCCAAGCAAATAATCAAGCAGAGGTCACCAACAAGGAGATTACCAAGATACCGACTAGAACTATTAGCAAATATAGGTGAGATTGGAGTACTAAACTGAATGATCCTCTTTGGGCATCCCACTCCACATGGAAACTCCCTATACGCTACTCTCTCTACAAGTTAGTGTATGGAAAACTTCCAACACTCCCTATCCAAATTGAGCTCTGTACACTAACCACGGCATGTGACCTCGATCTAGGACAAAAAAAAAGGTTAATGATCCTTAACTTACTAGATGAGAACCGACTAGCTGCCTTGTCATCTAATGAGTTGCACAAGGCATTTAATAAACAACATCATGATCTAAAAATTAGAAGAGTTAAGTACCAACCAGGAGATAAGGTTCTCTACTAGAACCCCACACATGTGTCACAATGTACTAAATTTCAAACATTATGGGAAGGACCATACATTATCTATGCAACTTTTCCTTCAGGGGCCATGACCATATATAAACTTGAGAGCCCAGATAAGAGACTGTTAGTCAATGTGCAACAAAAAAAACCTTTCCATGAGTTTAGGTCAGCCAAGACATATGCTACCTCTATAATTGGGCAACCTTACTTATTATTTTGGATCTCCTCCTTCCAACTTAGTCATGGGGGAGATGGCCACCTCAGCTAACCATTGAAGGCCATTAGTTCTTTCTAGGTTTTTGTTTTGCACATTTTTTGTTTTACATATTGTTGTTTTACACATTCTTTGTTTTGCACATTTCTTTAATCTTTCTTGATTTTGTTTTACACCATCGTTCATATTTTTACCATTTCTTTATGTGATTACTTTATTTTGTTCATCACCCAATAAGTGTTCATGATGGAGGGATGAATAATATCATATCAATTGCTAATGTTTGGATTTTACCTTTGAAGTATGATGTCAATATTAAGGTATGGTTCTTTTGATTAATAGGCAATGAGTCCATGATGTTCACACATTTGTAAATTCCTATGGTCTCCCTTAGCTTGGAACTATATAGTCCCTTTCTTTAATGAAACTGTTAATGAATTGGTGATTGGGTATTTCTCATACTAAAGAAAGACTCAAAGGAGGAAAAGGGTGTGACTTCAAGGGGATTCTATGCATTTGTATTGGCTATTCTCTTAAGTGCTTGGATTTTTTTTCTTTGGGTTTCCCACCATTCCAACCATTCATCAAATCACTGGAAGCTAAGTTCATAAAAATAAGTCTTTACATGGTGTGGTTCTTACACGAAAAACACAAAAAAAATAAAAAAAATAGTGAGAATTTAAAGCATACCCCTTAGACACGATAATGATTTTGGGCTACATGCACTAGTTATGGCACTAGAAAGACATGTTACCCATGCCTAAAGGTTCTCTCTAACTAAGGCCTTTCTCGATTCCTAGTTCTCCATCTCACTTTCCTCAGAGTGGTGGTAGCTTTTTGTAAAAGCATTCTTGTTGCTTCAAGGGGATGGGCTGGTCAAATGTGTTGATGTGAGGTCACTAAATGTGGATTGTTGAGCCTGGTTTTAAAATGAGTTCTACTCAGTTACATTAACCATGAAACACACAATGGACTTTACACAACCTTGTTCTTGGGTTTCCATTCCATTCTCGGCTCTCCATCTTTCTTTTCCACTTCTCACCTCATTGCCAATTTTATCATTAGTCTATATCTTGGTTGATGCATTGTTCTTCCTTGGTAATTTCTTATGGTTAATTTTTTAACTCTTGCTTTCCAATGACATTCCTAGAGCCTATGGACTCTTTGGTTTGTGGGTCTGTCAAGGAACTAAAGGCATTAGCTTGCTTTGGGGAGGACCCACTGACATTCCTTTTTGGTACATTTGTTAATTTCTTTCCCTTAAACACTTCCTTAAATCAACAATTTTTTGTTTCATCTCCATCCATGACATCCATTTTATTGGCATTGTCGATGTTACTTTTTCTCCACCTCTCTTATTCCTTATCTTTCTCCACCCTCTCATATCAAAGATTTTCTCTTAGTCATGGGGGCTCGAGCACAAAAAAAATTTCAATTTTTCCTAACCCCTACACCTTAGGTAGTCACCAGTGTTGAAACTCTAGAATTAGTATTTGCCATAATCACAACTCAGCCAATGCACTTTACATCGAGGTAAGGTATCAACTACATTGTGATCTATCTATCCTCACTCATTTTTTACTGTGTTGTGTGTGCAGATGATGATCATACAACAATGGACTAGGCCTAGAGGATGCACTCAGGATGGACCGAAATTGGAACATTTATGAAAGGAGCAAGATTGGTGGCGTGGCTATGGATGAACAATGGAAGGCACAATATTGGCATCGACAACAACATATCTCATTCTTTTCTCTCTCTCTCTCCTTATTCTCTTTCAGCTTCCAATAAGACTAGATGTCATTTATGTACAGTGTTCACTTTTGTGATCATGAACACTAATGCTGTCATGTATTGTATTGTTGATCTATTCACTAGGCACGTTGAGTCAGTCATTCTATTCCACTATCAATAGTCATTCAATCAATAATCCCATACCTTCCCAATATTTTGTAAGGAAATTGAGGACAATTTTTCATTCAGTCATGGAGGTATGATGAACCATGATATTGTGTACATGATATCGCATCCATGATATCGCATCCACGATATCGGATCAACCATGCGATATCGAATACCCGATATCGCGGCCTATCTCCTTATCTATAAATAAACGATGGTGCCCTTGGTTTCCACAGTTAATAATTAGTCCCTTAGCCAAACTCTTGCCATTTTCTCCCTCCAGAGTTAGAATTATTTCTACGTGCCCGCCATAGGAGTCATAGAGTGAACGGATCTTTATTCAAGCATTATGTACCTAAGCACACTTTGTGTACGGAAATAAAGATGAAATTTATGATAAACCTTGCAGCATACAGAATAGATTAATTAGTGTTAATTATTATTTAATTCTTTCATAGTTAATTAATGATTTCTCTCTCCCTACAACTCTCTTAGTTAAATACACTCATTACGACCACTTCGAGCATGTGTGTGGTGCTTGGTAACCCAATAACAATTAGTGTTTTGTAATCCCAGTACCGTTGCACCAGTTCAGGATGTGTACGGAAAGTTGGAATGGATACTAGTGTTAGGAGTACTTAGAACTTAGTTAATAAATAGTTAAATTAGATTAGTTACTTAGTTATCTCTCTCCTCCCTCCTTATTAGCACAGGATATAAAACACATAAAAGCCATAAAAATCATATGCCTCAAGCTTACTTAACCATACAACCATGACATACAAGTAAGTTTGGGAAGACAATGATTAATCAACCCATTATTGTTCCACACAGGCACATAGGTAGTTAGTCCTTGGAATTCAACCGAATCATGTGTGAAATGCTTATATTCATATGGTTGAGCATAGGGGTACCTCGCCACTCATCACTTGGTCTTGAAAACCCCTTGTATTGGTTTCTTGCCAAGGTTAAATATAATCATTGATGAGTTGTGTCATCTCTGCCAAAGGGAGGAGGACCTTGACATTGAGATCAGCTTGATGGGTAAATAGTATTCTCCTTCTTTGATTGTCATATTAGTTGGATTAAAATTCATTTATCTTTAAAATCTTTAAGATGTGCTTTGATGAATTTGTCTTTTCAAAGCTAGGCCTCCATTGTTTAATAGTCCCTAGATATATGATTAGTTACTTGGTATTCTAGGACTATTGCTTTAAGCCCCATCTTTGTTAGTGGTGACATGAACATTCATGGGATTTCATGATCAAGTCACAATACTATGTTATCCTCAAAATCTCTCAATTGTAGCCACCTAAACTAATGAATAATAAATAATAAATTCAAATGATAAGTATTTGGATGTATGTAAAAAATTGTAATTTGTTGGGGTACCTCCTCTAGATTTTTCCTTGTCTTGTCATGTGATATCATGGAGTTATCCATGAGTGGGGAATCACTCCTACAAGAAGAATACATATCTTTAGTTTATTTTTAATTATGCCTTAAATAAAATTTTATTATTTTTCCTATGATGTATCATTATGATTCTATAATGATCTTTTTATGACTTATTTATCTAAAACACTAACTAATGAGCCACGATATCACGTACGCGATATCGCATCCGCCATGCAATATCACGTCCTGCCTCATCTTCTATAAATAAGAGGCAGCATCCTTTGTTCAAGCTAGTTAGACTTAGACCCTTAGCTAGACTCTTGCAATTTTATCATTCCAAAGTTAGAATAATTTCTATGTGCCGTAGTAGGAGTCATAGAGTGAACGGATCTTTATTCGAGAAATTTGTACCTAACCACACATTTGTATACAACAATAAAGATGAACTTTATGATAAACCTTGTAGCATACAGATTAAGCTAATTAGTAATTAATTATTGTTGAATTTTTAATGCTTTCCTAGTTAATTAAGCTCTCTCTCAACCTTTGATCCTCTTAGTTAAGTACGCTTAGTATGACCACTTCGAGCATGCGTGTAGCGCTTGGTAACCTAGTAACAATTAGCGTTTGGTAATCCCAGCAGCGTTGCACTAGTTCAAGATGTGTACAACAAGTGGGAATGGATACTAGTGTTAGGAACATTTATAACATAATTAATGAATAATTAATGTAAGTTAGCCACTTAGTCCTCTCAACCCTTTTCTCCCTGTGTATGCTCGTAGTGTGATGATTGTAATTGTATGGCATCCTTATTCAAGTGTGACGTACTTGGACACACACATGACCAGCAATAAGGATCAAGATTACTTCATCATTGCAGCATACACTTAGCTTAATTATGTATTTAATTATTATTATTATTTACTGCTTTCTTAGTTAACATCTTTCTACCCTTATCTCCTAGTAATGTGGAATGAGTACTAATCACGAGCATTTAAGTGTGACTACTTGGTAACCCAGTAGCGTACCTAAGCCATACGTTTGGTAATCCCAGTGGTAGTCATGCATGATGTCTAGGATATGTACGGATGATTAAGGAACAGATGCTCATTGCACTTAGGCTATTTTATATTTTCTCACCCTCTCTCCTAGCTTAGTTGATATTATTTACCATCATACCTAGGAGTAGCATAGTGTAGGAACACATCATGCACCTCACTCTGGACTAAACCATACGTGACAAAGCTAATACTAGTCCAGGTGAGAAGACAGCAAACTGCGATCTACAAGTAACTATCTGGATACCACAACTAGTCTGTCTACAGAGTTTAACCAGATTGCACATGAAACGCTCGTATTCATATGGTTGAGTGTAGGGGTACCTCGCCACTTATCACTAGCACACAAAGTTCCCCAACAACAATGCCAATGATGAGTGGTAGAATAGACCCTATGTATAAAAATACATATCATAAGCATTCACACACAAACTTCATAACTTGAACTAGCATGATGCTCTATGTAAAGAAGTAGGAGATCATTAATCATTATCTTTGTGATTAAAACTTATGTTGGTTCAAGTAGTATGATTAAGTATGACTGGAATGTAGTATGGTTTCAGTATTATTATCATTATATTTAAGTATGAAAAAGATAAAGATTAAAATATTAAACTAATTAACAAAGAATATAAAAAAGGTCTAAACTAGCCTAAGCATAAAGCATCCATTTCCACTTTCCTTCCACATCATTGATTTACCAAGTGTTTACTATTAGGTGTGCCAAGTATCCACTATTTGAATTACTAAATGTTAATATACTATGCTCAAAGTGGTCACGCTCAAGCACTATTACCAAATGAAATATTTAATTGCTAACTATAAAATACTAAAATGCATCAAGAATAAAATGCTAAAAAGTAAACTAAATGCTAATCCAAGTGCTACAATAGATGAAACCAATCTTGATTTTACTATTTTCATACATAAGTATCCATGTACATGATGTGCTTAAATAAAATTTTATACAACTAACTTAATCCATGTTGTGAGCACTCAGAGAAAATAAATACTAGCTTTCATGGAGAAATCTATAAGAATTTGGCTATGCTAACCAAAGGTGCCATAAATTCAGTAGGTAAATGCATTTATATAGGCAAAGTACTAGATTGCATCAACACATGCATCGATGCTTATGTGTCGATGGGGCTATGTTGATGCATGTCCATTAATGTAGCCAACTAATTCAAACTTTATTAGTAGTATACATAACCATCATGTTATTATGGAAAGTATACATTGTTAATGTTACATGGATTAATTACCCCCTCTCTTGTAACTTATCATTCATTATCTTTAATTTTCTTTTTGATGTAAGCCTATTATAAGATCCTGGAAATAGCTATATATTCCTCATGAACTTATAGCTTTTCTTTATCTATGTGCTCATGAAACTAAAACTGAAATTTTTACTTTCTTTCACTAAGATTTCTTGGATCTATAAGACTATTTTCTAAATTTTCTTTAATAATTTTCTTAATTTATAACATTGTGCTTATAGTTTGTGCTAGTTATATATTTAATAGTGTTTGTTAGCTATAACTTAGATGCTAGCTATTGAGCATATGCAACCCCATCTAAGACCTTTCTAGTAGTTAAATCTTAGAAATAGAATTGTAATTGGATTTTTGGAAATATTTTTAAAATTATACTTATTTTATTTTTTAGGATAAATGTAAGGTTAGAGAGCTTATATAAGTCTCTTTGTCCTTGATCTATTTTCCAACATTCTATTCTTTACAATATCTAGGAGAGAAATTACAAGAGAAAACTACATTTGTGCCTTAGGTGATTTAGCATTCTTGTTAAGAAAAGTTTCAATTTCCTCGACTTTAAAGTTTTCACCAAGATTTAACCATCATCATATTATTTTCTTGAATAGCTACTTCATCTAGGTAGTACCTTTGGACTCATTCATTAATGTGTCAATTTTTTGAAGATTCATTGGTGGTTGAAAGGTATGAAAGATTTGTGATTTGTCTTGCAAAATTTTTACTAGTAATTTTTATGCATTATAATTTTTAATTTCATCATCATCATTCTAGCCTTCCTATAATCATTCTAATTTTTCATATGAACTTATATATTTTTATTTTTTTATGCAATCAATTTTTTACATTTATGATAGATTATGATCCTCTGTTTATTGGAATTCTTACTCATCCATGAACTTAGTTATGTTTTTTCATGATATTTAATATCTTCTAGTTTAATTTAATTATTTAGTTATCATTTTCAATTTTACCTTATCCTGAAGGATTTTGGTATCTATCATGGATCTTAATATTATCCCATTCTTGAAGGGTTTTTATTATCTAACTTCAAAATTTCACTCATGTTTTTTGGTCCATCTATTACATCTATATCAACTTATATTTCTTCTTATTTAGCTATTTCCAACTCCATCAATGTTGTTTTTAATCATTACTATCACTTTTCCTTGATTTTGTAGAGAAATGAGCTTAAACTATTAATCATAACTTGTGGGAAGTACCACCTCAAGTTGTCATGGGATTGTGATGGGATTATATTAAGTTTTTCTAGTAAATCACAAGTGATGATGTAGTAATGGTGAGAAAGTAAGGTTGATCATGAGTTGTGGCCTATTTGTGATCAAATACCATAAGTTATTCAATTATGATTAGTTCTCAGCTTAAAATTTGTCCATACTACATGTCACCATATGGTCATGGTCTTAAACCATCAGTTGTGGGCTAGTAGTTGTTACAAATAATATCATCACTTTATGTTGAACCTTCATTTCAAAGTTTTTTATGTTATTTAGAGTTATCCTGGTTGTCTCTAGTGTTTAGATCCATTCTTGCCATGTTATGTGAATCTTATGGTAGATACACCTTATGGAAGATACACCTTATAGGGGACTCTACAAGAAGTGGTTTTAATTAGTTAGTCTTCTAATTTTTTTGCTATGCCATTTCTTATTATGCTAGGTCAGCCTTATAAGAAGTACTTCAATATTTTGATATTGAACAATTCCTTAACATGGAGTGTGATAACATTTTATTGTTTTATAGATATACATTACAAGGGAAATAAGCTTCATGGTAAATAATTTAAATCCATCCAATTAATCTTGTTACCAAATGGCTAATGGATAATTTTTTCATGTAGTATGTTGATATCCTTATTGATTATGATTAGCTTGGTGGTAGATTATTAATGAGCAGCATAGTATACCACTTGTCCAACCATACAAGTTAGAGAAGCATATGCATGCAATTGAGATCATAATCCATAGATGGAATAATATGTGATCTAGCTATTTAATGTTAAGATAATTTATCATTATCTTCTAACTAAATTTAGTGTTGCTTGAAATATATGGTTTAACTCATAGTAAGACATATGATACAATGATGTTGTTTGGATCATATGACCTAGAGGTAAAAAAATAGTAAATTAAAGGTTAGATATAATTAATTAAGAGATAATGAAAATAAATCCTAATCTAGCCTAAGATAATAAGTGTCTATTCTTGGTTTTCCATTCAAATCCTAGGCTTCTACAACTATTACTAGGATTACCAAGTAAGTTACTACTAGGTGAACTAAGTGATGTACTACTAGGTTACTAGATAATTGTACTTAATAGTTGATACTAGTCATACTTATTTCAGTAAAATACTAACATACAATAAAAACATAGCTTGCATTCAAAATATAAAAGACATTCAAAAATAAATTACAATGTAAAGTAAATCTATTCTAGGTAATGTGCTGCAATGATCGTAAATCATCTTGATCTTTATTTTTGTTTATGAAACATGTCTAAGTACACTTCACTCTAATAAAAATGACATACAACTATTTATGATCAAACTATAGGCACTTACGAACTAACTATGAATTTAAAAAATAAAAATACAAGAGTATGGAAAAGAGTTAACCAAAACGATAAGTTTGGTAAAATAGAAGAATGTTATTTATAGATAAAACTAGGCCTAGATACATTGAAGGTAGGCACATGATATCATAGCTATGATACCATAGCTACAATATCATGCTAGACTAATAAATTTCTCATCATGCCCTCATAACTGACTAAAAATCATCCTCAAATTAATAAAGTAAGTCAATGTTTGTTACAAAATTATGAAGATGATATGATAAACTAAATTAAGAAGTGAATAAACAAAAAATTAACTAACTCAAATAGAATGTTGCACAACACCTTACATTCCAATGAGTTATAATATAATAAAAATAATTTCAGAACTCTAACAAAGCATCAAAAAATGCTACAAAATCTTCAAAATAATTTGATGCAAGTCTTCATGTGGTCCTTAGCAGTGGTATTTCTTCATGCATTAAAGGTTTTTAAGGCTACTGTCCTAATGCTATAAGTTTCTTCATCTTGAAATAATCTAGCAAGGTTTTTAGTGTATTTTCATTTGTTCTTGGATCATTCACTTTGCATGCTAAATTTACAAGAATTTCTATTTTTGGCACTTTTCAAGGACATGATAATGATGAGAACAATTTATTTACTTCAATATACCAAGATGAAAATTGGGTTTTCTCAATATAAAAAGCTTTAACATGTGTCTATAAATTTTGATAGTCACTCATACATTTTTCCACATTAGTAGCCACATCATGTTGATCATGATAGTTGGTTGTAACTAATTATAGCTATACATTAGCAATCTGAAGCTTCTATTATGCCTTATTTCTATCCTTATGTTCCTTTTCATACAAAAAATACATTGCAATGAATTTTTTTTTAAGTTCATTTATTAATCTGCCTACTATCAACATAGCCAAATTTTTGTATTTAAGATTGACTAACTCTATGTATTAAGTCATTTACTCGATCTATAATTATTTCATTTTTATTTTAGCCTAATGAAACTATGTGATGTCATCAAGAATGGGTTGCTATTCAAGTAGTTACATTACAATATTAATCTTTGCCTTTACCAATCTAATTTCTTTTTCATATATCTACTTCTCCATACCCACTTGTCCTTGAAAATGCTTATTCATTTTTTCATGTTTCTTGACCTTATTTATCACATGCTAATTCAATGATACATTTTTTTCTAATTGCTTGAACTTCACTCATTTATAAGTTTCCATTATCCCTATCTAGTTTTGTTATGTTTAGGATAACTTTGGTAAATTGTTCTCTCTTATGATTGAGGTTTTGTTCTATCTAATTTTTCTCCTTTTTCATACTTAGCAATTTTCTATTATTAGAAGCAATCTTTTTACTTTCTTCTTCTAAGACAAGAATGGCTTTGACATGATCAAATTTCTTTGCATTTGTAGCTAATGTGGAACATTGAACTTCGAAGGGGAGGGATGAATAAGTTCCCAAAATTAAACCTTTATGAAACAAAGCACACACACGAATTTACATGGTTCTCCAACTTGGGTACTCCACACTCGAAGGGTAGATCCCAAGCACAGCTCCAAACTTTTTTTCTCTCAAAATGTGGTTGAAGGATCCACACCCTATACAATCTTCAAGCCCCACTCTAGAGTGTTGTATTACATCACCAATCACTCAATCCTGCAAGGTCCATCAGGCTTGGAAATATTATTTTAAAGCTTCCACAACCTTTACAATCTTGAGCTCTACATTGGAGTGTTGTATTGCAACACCAACAACTCAATCCCATAAGATCCCAACAATCTCAAGAAAATCAACCCCACGAGGCAATAAGAACAAGAATTACAAGAAATGATTGCAACTCAATTTGCTAATCCTTGTATAGCTAGGTACAACACACTTTACAATGCCAAAATAATAAGACAATGAAGAGCAATAGAGAATTTAATGATTACAAATGATTATACAATGAATACAATAAATCTTGCACATTTCCCAATGCACATGAAGTCTTCTTATAGTTGCCATGTTGCTAAATACTTCTTAAAACCTATGCAATGAGTAGCTAATAGTTACTAATAGTCACAACAGACATCTTTTCCATGCCTGAGACATCTCTCTGAATTTTCCTTCAAATCTAGGAAAATGTCTTTGTTTCCTAAAAGATGTCTTTCTAAAGTCTCTACTTTGGAAGATGTCTTTGTCTTGTGGAAGACATCCTTCTAGACTTGGTCTACAATCCATAAAGACATCTCTAGCTTGTGAAAGGAATCCTCATCTAAGAAAGACCTCTTGCTATTTGTGAAGATGTCTTTGTCTAAGTTCTCTCCAAATCTACCAAGATGTCTGCTGCTTCGAAAAGACGTCTTTCTTCACTTTCTCTTACATGATGAATGCATCATTCCTTGTTTGCAACCTTGATCTTCCATATGCTTTAATGATGTCCACTTTTCTTGTACAATATCAAGTCCTTGTCCACATTCTTTGGATGTTTGTTTGAGAACATGTAGGTGACCTCCTCCTTTGAGCTCTAGGATAGTTCATTCCTTATCTTCTTTAGCTCATCTTGATTTTTCATGTACATAGTCCTACAAACACAATAATCACACAACCATAAAAACAACTTTTGCATCCATTTTACTTAATTTTTTGAGCACACCGAAACATATCAAAAGGTCCATAGTTAAGGTATCTCATGTTGCTTTCTCTTTGTTCATCTCCAATTAGTATTGTTTGGTCATAAGTTGGTTGACTAGCTCTATCCTGAATTGTTCTAATTATTTTGATGTGACATATCTTGCAAAGTATTGGAGTCTTTGAATCTGTATATTAGCATGATACAATCTTGTCTCTATAATGACTAGCTTGCCTTTTATAGATATTGATTATGACTAAGAAGTAGTCATATCATCACGAATATTAAAAAGATCTTGAATCACTTACCTAATCTACATAAAAATTTTCTAATGCTCCATCATGCTAAGTAATATCTATAATTTCTTTTTCTTTCTTTTAGAGCTTTTCTTACAGTTTGTACATCTCTTAATCTAATGAAGTCTATGGAAGACACAATAGGAAAGTTGAGAGCTTCTTTAAGATGGCCTATTACAAGTTTGATAGCTCTCTAATCTTCCTCCTAATGCGTTACTACAAATTTTTCTCCCTCTATAGTCACTAATGTAGCTTGAAATGTAGCAACATAACTAAGGATTTGGATACTTTGATTAACTCCTATAACTTTAATTATCTTCATGTGATCTCTTGCTAGCCGTCTAACTTAAAGCATTCTAGAAACTTGCTAAGTTTCCTAGCTCAAATTTTCTACTAAATCCTACAAATGACTTTTTGCTAGTAAATAATTTTTTAGCTTTGTTGTAGAAATAGAAGTACTTAGCCTTGCTTGGCTGGTTATTGTCACTAGAATATCTATTGCTAGTGTTGAGGTCATTGCTACTTCAATACTTGCTAGTGTTGTAACTAGTTCTTTTTTTCATTGACACGGGCTTCATCATTTTAGAATATGATGCATTCTAAGATCTCTTAGTGACATCACTAGTATATTCCAAAATTTCAACGTATTTGTACAATTTCTTGATTAGGCAAGAAAATGACAATGTTGGTTTGCCTAATTGATTCTCTTCAAATTTAGGCTCCATTCAAGAAAAATAAGATGTGCTAGATTGGTAGGATATTTTTCATTAAGGATTGCACTATGCTTAGTAACATATGTAGAAATCTTTTTCAAGAACATTGTAGGACACATGCAATAGGTTCCTATTTTGAAATAAACTTTTACTACTGTAGACAAGTAGCCATATTTCTTTCTATCATCACCATGTGCTTATTCTAATCATAACTTATAGGTTGCATGATCTAAGTGAATAGACATTGGAATGTTTCTTGTACCAATATTAGGTAATTTTAATGCCTTGTAAATTGCACCAACTAAATATGAGACTCAAACATCTTCAATATTTACAATGACATCCACTTTTCTAATATGCTAAAATTATTATGTTTCTTCCAAGTACCATTCACTATTTATGAAATTTATTAGCAAGAATGGGAAAGATTATATTTTATCTCATACATTCTATGGTGAAAATTCCAAAAATGAAGAAACTTTTAATTCAAAAATAACTCATGAAATAATGGATTTATGATTTATTCAATCCTTTGAAAGTATCAACTATTTGCCTATTTCAAGAGTTGGTGGCACAAATGCCTCAGCCTACATTGATTACTATGTTTGAGCCATTGGTTAATGAATGGAATGTGATTTTCCCTCTTACTCTTATGCTTGTGGCTCTTGTGGTTGATTTCTTTCTTATCCTATATCACCTTATCCTCTTACTCTTTTCTCATGTGGCTATGATAACCCTTCAGTTGTAAGGTTTCTCTTTAGAATCATCTATAATCACTAAGGATTTTTTAATTTTTTCTAAAATCCATAGAAAAATCAATTTTGGTTCCTAACCTTTCTACAATATTTTGGGTTAGATTAGAAATTTCAAAGAAAATAATAATTATGCTTAAAAGTGATTGTATAATCAAAAATTTTCTTAATTTAACAAAAACTTCCAAATTACAATTAATAGAAAATTTTCAAATTAAAAAACATAATTTTCTCTTGTATGAATTAGTGAATTTTGAGATTAAAAAAATTTCTTTACAAAATTTGCGAAATTATACTACATGATAATGAAATCAAAGGTATATTTTGTCAAATTGTTAATTTGATTATAAGCCCCAAATTGACAATTATTGAATTAGTAATTTTGCATCACACTTCTACAGTTTTGCACATATGCTTAAAATTCTAAAATTAATACAAATCAACCCTTAATAAATTGAAACAAAATACAAAATTATATAATCAAAATGGTTTTAACTCATGTGTAATTGAAATAAATTCCTAAAATCTTAAAAATTTTCCCAAAACTATTAAAATTATTACTATGGCAATTAATATTATAGTATTCACAAATATTGAATATTACATAATGTTTTCACATAACCAAGAGCTCAATTCAAGGAGCTTAAAGATTCAAGAAAGGTATGAATCAGATGTGTGGTTGGAAATTTAGGATGTTTAAAATATTCTATAACACTAAAATAGCATTAACCCCCTCTATGATTTGAAGCAAATGTAAAAAAGAATGATGGATGCAAAGGTATATATAGATTTTTTATCTGCAACATCGTAGAGCATGTAATATTGTAGCTACAACATCATAGGTTGTAAAAAATAAATTTTTCCTCTATTTTGCTAAAAAAAATAATGGCATTTCTTTGCATCTTGAAAGTCATGAGGCTTCTTATAGGATGTTAAGCAAAAGGATGATACTCAGTTGTAGTTGGATGAAGTCAAAATAGTCAAAATGATTAATAAGGGCTCAAGTTAAGAAATAATAAGAGTTTTTTTCAAAATAAAATCATAAGTTGAAGAGAAGTGATATTTTTGTAATGAATAAATTTTAGTAAATTGGAATAATCTAGATGATATGAAATTGGCTTCTAGACATGATGCACAAGAGTTATATAAGTGGGTCCTCCCCAAAGTAGGCTCCAACCCTTAGTACCCTTGTATAACCACTCCTATAAGTATGTGTGGACACTCAAGAAATTGAATGTGAATCATATTATTCTTCTAATACATAAATGTTTAACTATCATAGTTAGAATCCTATACCATGCTTCACAAACACATCAAATTCATAATCATATAGACGAATGAGATGAAGTGGTATTAGAGAAAATGGAACATAAGGTTCTCTTCCATGAGTATTAATGAATCCTATGTGTGATTTATGGTAATTTGACCATTATAGTTATCTATAGGGACTTCAAACCAATACTAGTTCACTTTTCAATGACATTGCATTATATCATCCTAGATTAGCACTATGTATCCAACTAATCACTATGTCAGTACAACACCACTCCATAAGAAAAACTAAGAAATTATTATTATGTTTATTGATAACAATTAATTAAACATTAACTCTTAATGTTATCATCCTTTTCCATTGGATAATGGATATCATAAAGTAATTTCATTTAAATGAAATGATGTCCTACATTTTATTAATGGCTTTATTAATGGAAATAATGAGGATATGTACACTACATAAAACAAATGAATCAAGATAATGAAAAAGTTTATAAATAATGGAAGATATTAAAAATTAATTAAAAAATATTAAGACTTCTAAACGTATTAAAGATAGAAAAATTAACAAGATATTGCAAAAAGTGTCAAGAAACTTGAAAAAAAAATTAAAAATTTCATTCACAAGGCCTAAGTAAAACATATAACTCCCCCATAACTAAGGTTGGAGAAGGAGATGCTAACAATTAAGTGAGTCAAAAACCTGGTAGATGATATCAAAGACATTATGCACTATTGAATCTCTCCATATGATTTAACCTATTGAATAATGACCAAAATGAAATTTTGTATATTAATATAATGGTAAAGCTATATGGGACTAGATTGTTATATGGTTTAGATGATATAAAGTCCACTCCATAACATCTAAAACTTTGTATATAAGGTATATTATTTAAATTATAGTAAATAAATTTTTCCCTTCATTTTATATCAACTTATCCTATTTTTATGTCATGTCTTTGTTTGGTGTACCTTTTTATGGATTTCATTACACATTAGAGCTAATAAGTGATTTTCATCTAGTAGCTTTAGGTTCATTAAACATTCCTTTTACTAGATTGATTTTTATGTCTAGCTTATAGGTAGTTGTTAGTGTATGTAGCTTAGTTTGAATTAGCAAGGTAGGTAATTCATCATACATTAATTCATATAGAGAATATCCTATAGGAAGTTCCCAAGTTGATTAATAGGCCCATAGTGCATCATTTAACTTATTACTCCAATCCTTCTTATATTGACTAATGATCTTCATAAGAATTTGTGTAATCATTCTATTTGTTCAAATTTTTCATTCACTTTGGGATGATATGGTATGATCAATCTATGTTCAACCCCAAGATGTTGCATAAGTTTCTTGAATGTAGCTTCTATAAAATAAGTTTCATTATCCAAAATCAATGTTCATAGTACTCTGACTCAATTTACCAATTTTTTCTAAAATAATTTTATATTTTTTGATGATGTACAATCCTTAACTACATCAGCTTTCACCCACTTTGTATAAGAATTGACTCCAACAATTAGATATGATTTATAATTCAACATAGATGTGATGGGATTCCTAAAGTTAATTTTCTAAATTTCAAATGATTTTAATAGTTTTATTCATTACTTTGATTCTTCATATCTAGCTATCATCCCTTCATCTCTTCGACATGTGATGACATGAAATTCGCATGAGTCATGATATCGCATCCCATGCGATATTGCGTATGCAATATCACGTCATCCCCTGCAATGTCACGTACGTGATATCGCGGTCTGCCACCAAATCTATAAATAAGAGACGGAACTCCCCTCATTTCCCATCCTAGGCTAGAAGTAGGGAAACTCTGGTAGATTGATCAGTCCAGAGATAGAATATTTTCCATGTGCCCGCAGTAGGATTCCCCAAGTGAACGGATCTTTATTCGAGCAACTTTGTACCTGAACGCAAGTTGTGTACGGTAATAAAGATGAGCTTTGGGGATAAACCTTGCAATGCATGAAATAGGACTTTTTATTTTTTATTTATTACATGTTATTTCCTACCTGTTATTTATTACCTGCATTAGCGCGGCATGAGTACAACTTGATTATGAGCATTTAGGGATGTGTACGACTAATCAAGGAATCGGCTACTCATCGCGATTAGTCTCTCTCACCCTCAACTCCTAGAATGTGGAATGAGTATGACTTGATTACGAGCATCTAAGGATGTGTATAACTGGTCAAGGAATCATCTACTCATTACCTTTAGGCTAGTTAAGTGCCTCAATATAACCACTTCGAGCACATGCATTACGCGTGGTGATCCTAGTAACGATTAACGTTTGGTAGCCATGGTTGCATAGTTCAGGGTGTGTACAGTAAGTGGGAACGGATGCTGAAGCTAGCTAATTTAGACTTATTCATTATTTAGAGTTAGTTAGTTTCTCAACCCTTCACTCTTTAGCATAGAAGACATAAAACATAAAAGATATAAAAATCATATACCTCGGACTTACTTAACCATACACCGTGACAACTACAAGTAAGTCTGGGAAGACAACGAATGATTAACCCCATGTGTTCCATGGGGCATGTAGGAATTTAGTCTGTGGATTTCCACCGGATTGCACGTGCTATGCTCGTTTCGTATGGTTGAGTGTAGGGGTACCTCGCCACTCATCATTGGTGCCATTGCCGAGGACTAAGTGTTTGTGCACTGAATAGAACATAAAGGATATCACTCACATCGTTGTGAGCCTTAACGAACCTTCGGGTTAATCAAAAGAGAAAAAAATTATATAATGGTGAATTATCACACCGATAAAAATGCCTTCTTCTCATAAGAGCAACTCACCACCTAAGGACCATACACAAGATAGTCGGCGACATAAAACACATAACCAAAATCAACCAGTGCCTCAACAATATAAGATGACATATACTCATCTCGATGAGTATATCCCTAACTTTACTTTTATCCTCCATCAAGACGAACAGCTACAATGGAGAGATTTGCAAGGTAACATCATGTTACCCCTAGATTGATCAGTCTCTCGCATGCTTTTCCATGCCTTGGCACAGATAGGAATAACTGAATTATATGTTGAATACATTGTGGAAGATTTTAACATGAGGGATTATTACCCCACAGATGCCCAATGTATGAGGGACTTAAGGTAGGAGAGTCAACATACTTTTCTGAAGGGCAAAGCCCCGCACATCCTTAGCAAAATAGGAGATGAGGAACCCCTTATCACGATTACTTTAGCAAATGATGTTCCCCCTCCTAACGATGATGAGGAGGTTGGGTATCAGAATCTATGATCAACAATACATAACCATGGTTTTGATGCCTATGAACACCAACTGTTCACAGAGGGAACAACCACTCATGCTAAGGAAGAGCACTTAGATCATCACCACAATCGGGGCTGTAGCATTTGAAGAGAAGGAAAGAAACATCGTCATGGTGATGGTTCCCCTTCTACTTCTCCTTCATCCCATCACTCACCCTCTCCTTCCACATGTGAGTGTAGCCACCATGAACATAAAGATGAGGATAAAGGTAAGAAGGACAAAAGACCTCGATAGGAAAGTCAAGAGAGAGGATAAGGGAAAGGACGTAGGGAGAGTAGGGTACAATGCAGACATCACTGGCATCATGAAAGAGATGATCATGACGAGCCCCTACTCGCAACCTGAAGTATGCTTGACATAATGGAGGTAGTTAGGATTCCCACAAGGATTTTAAAAGATAGTCAGATCAAACTATTAGACATGAACGATATCTCATGATTTGAAGGGGGATATAATGTTGATCCAAAAAATCATTTACAAGCATTCCATGATGCCTGTGCCTTGCAGAATATAGAAAATGAGTTGCAAAAACATAATTTATTCCCAAGGACACTCACCAAAGAATTAGAGAGCTGGTACTAGTCCTTAGAACCAGAAACCATCAGGAGGTGGAGTACGATGCTAGAACTATTCAACGAAAAGTATCAAACGTACTCCAGAGTGTCCAATTTGCGTAAGCAGATCCAAGGCTAGAAGCAAGGTACTCGTGAACCCTTGGATTCTACCATGACCTACTACTACACATTGTTACATCATTGCCTGGGCCATGGGTATGCTCAAAGGGATCAACTTTGCCACATCATGGATGGGCTAAGGCATGAAACTAGAAGAACCCTTGGAACTTATGCCCAAGGAAGACTCTCACAACTTAGAGCCCATGAAGTACATAGCTTGTTGGAACAAGTAGCAAAAGAAGAAGGTGAGCTACAAAAAAGGAAAAGTGTGGAAGAGTACAACTGTGATCCCTCTCTTCGAAAGAAGGGAGTGAAATTTTGTGATGAAGAGGATGAGTCACCAATCAAAAAGTTTATGAACAGAAAGACCTTGCCGCTTTAAAAGTTGACAACAGAAATAGTGGCTAAGGTAGATGATGTATGGAGTTCCTTAGACTCTAAAATCAAAACTATCTTAAAAATTGTAGAAGAGTCTAAGGTAGAACAAAGTAGTGAAAAAGGTAAGAAAAAGTGGAGAGATTTAAGCCCTGCACATAACAAGGGTAAGAGGAAAATCACTAACTCTGATGTGGCTATGGACTCTAACACAGATGATGATGGTGGATGTGAGATCTACCACTATCACCATCCTAAGGGATGTTGCCCCATCATCTCACATCTAGAGGAGTCTGGGGTGTATGTGCTTAATCCAAGACTCAACCAATGGCAAACACCCTGAAGGTTACCTTACCCACAAGGTAATCCAAGGCAGTTCCACCAACCCTTAATGTATTATCCAAGTGGAACTCCACCACAACCCATTGGACAGCATCAACAATGGCAATACCCACAGTCATGGGGGATGCCATCGCTGAAACATCAGTACCCTTATTGGCAACCTAATCCTTATGGATATTATGTGCAACAGCTGATTTCTCCAAGTGACTCTATGAGTCACTCAACTCCCCACCATTACTACCAAGTTCGAGAGTACTTCAAAAGGACTCCTTCTCCTCCAAGAGACACTCCATATCCACACCATCCTCCTAATCCACCCACACCTCTTCCACCATAAGTAGTTCCCATAACATCTCCTACTCCAACAATGCAAGGGGAACTTCCTCCTCAACCACAGCAATGTCACGCTGCGAGAGCTGTAAATATTCAACCTATTGTTGGTTCTAACAACTGTAAAAAGAGAAGACCTTTCTTCAGAACCAAAAGCCCATACAAACTCTTGCAACAACAAGTGTCTGAGCCCATGTACGCTCCTCCACCATCTAACACTTCAGAGCACCTTTTAGTCCAATAGAGAGTAACGCATACGATTATGTTAACGCATACAGTAACCGACTGGATTAAGGTAGGCCACCTTCCCAAGAAACTAACTAACCCTGGAAGTCCCTTAATCTATTTACAGATCGCTAGGAATAAACCACATATGGCTCTTCTTGACTCAGGTTCCAGAGTCAACTTAATATCACAAGAGATGTATCACGCTTGGAACCTGCCCCAACTTAAGAAGAGGAACATTCAACTAGAGTTGGTAGACCAGTCCATCACCATTCCCTTGGGATTGGTGGAGGACATCATTACCACTATGTGTGGTTGGTCTTACCCAGCTGATTTCTTGGTGATTGAAGTTAACAACAACGAAGGGGACTTCCCAATTATAATGGAAAGGGCATGGCTAAGTACAGTAGATGCATGCCTTAGGATCTGCGATCTTTCCTTGGAAATCTCTAAGATAAACATTTGTGGAAATATCAAGAAGATGAAAGTTCCATGCATCACATACAGTGAGTTATTGGGTGATGACATGGAGGAAATTCCTCCATGTAATAGATGTGCTCTTAAAACATTGAAACAAAGATGCCTGTATGTAGCAACCACACAACCAGTAGTAGACACCCTGTGGTTGACAGCTACTTGAAGGAGCAACCAAATATGCATGGAACGAACTGAGCAGACCACCCATGCCCATAATGAAAGCATATATACATTGGAATATGACCATCGCCAACTTCCACCCCTTAATCTAAGATCATCAATTGGGAGAAGTTGGACACTTCTTAAAAATTCAAATAGACGCTCATTATTTCAGATCTCTCCCTTACAACTCAGTCATGGGGGAGATAGCCACCTATGCTAATCATATGGAGTCCTCAGTTCTTTTTCAATTTTTTTTACACATTTTTTTTTACAACATTTTTGTCTTACACATTTTTGTTTTACAAATTTCTTTAACTTTTCTAGTTTTTGTTTTACAACATCGTTATACTTTTTCCATTTTGTATGTGTGTGTGTGTGTTCCACCATGTAAGTTTGTCACCCAATAAGTGTTCGGAATGATGGTATGAACTATTTTCATATTGATTACTAATGTTTGGTTTTTACCTTTAAGTCACAATGTTGATACTAAGGTATGTTTATTTTGATATGGCAAGCAATGAGACCACTTCATCCATCCATCCACTAGTTTCTATGGTCTCTCTTGGCTTGGAAATGTATAGTCCCCTTCTAATAAGAACTTAAACAAATCAATGACTAGGTATTTCTCAAACTAAGGAAGGACTCAAGGATTAAAAAGGGTGTGACCTCAAGGGAACTTGATGCTTTCATGTTGGTCATTCTCTTGGGTGCTTGGATGTTTTTCTTCTTGAGTTTTCTTGCCATTTCGATGTTACCCAATTATCGAAAGCTGAGTTAAATAAAAATAAAAAAGTCTTTGCATGGTGTGGTTCTCACGCATAAAAACACAAAATGCCAAAAAAAACAACACGCATAAAATTGGGCTACAAGCATTGGTTATGGAACCAAAAGTGTTCCCTCTAACTAAGCCCCTTCTCACTTCCCATTCCCTCCTTTGTTTTGTCAGAATGGTGGTGGCTCTTGGAGGATGCA